>BBXU01002187.1:0-13008 GCA_001598975.1 Parachlorella kessleri
TACGTATGCATATATATGTCATATATATGTACGAGACATACATACATACATACATGCATACATACATACATACATACATACATACATACATACATACATACATACATACATACATACACATATATATATATATATATATATATATTGTATATATCATTATGCGCCCTTTGGGCCAGCCGCTGAGAGCATGTGCACCTCCTCTCCCCCTCTCCCTCAGCGGGGGTGTCAAGTGTCAGTAGCCCCACCCCATGCGCAGGCACGCAAGCCGCAGAGCGCCGGCGGGGATTTGGCGCCGCTGCCTGGGCCCCAAGAGAGCTGCATGAGTGAGGCTGTGGCCAAGGACCTAGACAAGCTCCCCACCTCGCGGGCGCCGTCTGCTGCTCTGCCTGCTGAGCTGGGGGCCGCTCCCGCGCCAGGACCGGGGGCGGCGCCAGCCGGCCCGGCGGCCGAGGTTGAGCTGACGACTAGCATCGTCTGAGGCAAGCCTGCTGGTGTGTCGGTCCTGGAGACTTGTCTCCTGTGGGGCAGCCGCTGGCTTGTGAGCAGTACATATGTGAGCTCTAGGGAAATTGTGAGGACTGCTGACGGAAAGTTATGCTGCAGGCTACTTGTTAGTGGTCGACAGTACTGGCTGCGAGTCCAATGCCTGGGTCGAGCAGGGCGGCGTACAAGGGAAGCTTCTAGTGATAGCAGCATGCCTAAGCCAGGTGGTCTGGCTGGTTCATCAATTCGCCATCGTGTAGTTGTTGTCAGGTAAGTGGTGTAGTTTGTTGGATTGCTTGCAGCTCCCCTTCTTACTACACCGTGTGTACCATTCGAGGCGACCAGGCACAGCTGTCATGGTCAGAGCCATGCTGCTGGCAGTCTGCTGCTTAGATATATATAATGCGTTGAGTTCCGTCTGGCTAGTACTGCTGTTGCCTTTCTGCTGGCTGTCTGCTTTCTGAATGTGTAAAGCATGAAGTCCCGTCTTGCTATTATTGCTGTTGCCTACTAATTGTTGACGTAGAAGTGGTGCCATTCGGTCCGACGGTGTTTGACATTATTACCCTTGTATGGTCGGGTCCAGTAGCTGCCATGAGCGTGCACCAGCAGGTTGGCAACGCCAGCAACTTGTGCATCCGTGTTAGCAACGCATCCCACACACTTACTGCCGCTCTTAATCTTCTATGTGTATACATGCCTTTGCAATTCTTAGCTCTGTCACATGTTGCTAGTGTTGCATAGACTACACTCGTGTTTGGGTTGGATTTGCCTGGTTGACCTCATGATGAGTTATTCACTGGTCACTGGGGCAGTAAGCACAAGTGCTTTTAGCAGTGGGTCATTCTATGTAGGAAGGAAGGGAATTTGAGAGCCCAGTATCAGCAGCACTGTGCAAGAACTTCCCCAGAAAGTGTGACTACAGCAAAGCTGCACGCATAGCCTGCTGGTTGTTGCTAAGCATGACATGCCCGGTCCTTCCAGGTGCGTACAATACAGGGCTGACAGCCTTACTGACTCTACCCACTTTCTAAGGCAACCCCTGCCACCTTGACACCTGTAGGGAGGGTAGTTGCTCATGCTCACAGGGTCACTTGCCACTTCTCCTCTTGGTCAATTCGTTCAGCGCCGTGCACGTCTATATGCCACCCAAGGGCTTGAGCAGGCTTCAACCCGCCCTTGTTGGGCGTGCTGCACCCTCTTGTTGCCTACGCACCCTCAAAAGTAGAAGCCCCTAAGGCCATCAAGAACACCTCTGCCACTCCTCACTTACGTACGATCTGTAGCCTGCAACAGAGGTATGAAACGTTTTGCACGCGGCAAGCAAGAATCGAAGGAACCGTGTTTTTGCGCGTGTTCGCGTTCCCCGCCAAGCCAGCGTGTTCATTTTCTTCTCTGGCCTCCCATCCATCCCATGCTCTCCATTTGGCAATCACCGGCTTCCTTCGGCCATCCTGCTTGTTTTAGGGGAGCCGGGAGCCTCTGACTTGCCGGCATCCGCTGCTGCATCCGCTCATTTTTGATCACTTCTGCTAGTCTCGAGCACCCGTAACCTGTCCAGGCGGCCATCAGCAAGCCACCTTCGAGGCTGCCATGTCAAATGTGACCAGCGTGGTTAGCGGTTACATCCCCAGCTGCTCTCGGACATCGGCAGACAGCTTTCGGCAGGCTGACGCCCTTGAGTATGACCCCACTACCTATCATTACTACAAGGTATCGGTCCTGGAACTCTGACGCTTGGCAAGGGGGCCCGCTAACGAACGCGGTGGCATGACGCACGGATTCCTCATAAGCCTGCTTCTTGTTTGTGCCTGCAGACCCTTTGGCCCAACGTCATCCCAGGCATCGTGCTGGGTGGACTTGCGGCCGTGGGATTTTTGTTCTTTCTCTTGTGGGTGAGCAGATAAGGCAGCTACCAGTAGCAACGTCCTTGGAGCCCCAGCCAAGGGCTTCTGCAAGAGAGTCCGTCCGTCAGTGTCTCACCTGATAGTTGCCCTTTGTCTCTGGCCCTTCAGCCGTTTTGGCACTGCCTTTGCCGTGCTGCTTGGGGATTACAGTGGTGCCCCTTCCCAGCCCCTCTCCTGGTGTCTGCGCTGTAGCTCTGCATACAGTGCTGCCGGCGACGCCGCTCTCAGCGGAGGACTAAGGTGTTGCTAGATGCTGGGGCTGGCATCGAGCTCCAGTTCATCAGCGGGCGCCAGTACAACAGCCAATACTTCCAGCCGCCGCAAGGGCCCCTCCGGCGGCGGCTGACAGCCGGGAGGGTGTTCAAGGCTGCGATTGCACTGCTGGCGCTTGCCACAGTGGGTGTGGCAGCCTGGGGCCTGGCAGCAAGCATCCACGAAACCAATGAGACGGTGCCCTCCTTCTGGCACGTGGTGGACGCTGCTGACGCCAAGGTCAGCAGTCGTTCGGACATGGTCGGTCTGACCGAGCCCCTGGGCCGTTCAAACTCTGGTGGCAGCGTGCACGATCCCTCCTGACAAGCCGCTTGGCGGGTTGACATTTGCCTAATGATAGCAACTAGAAGGTATTGGCTGGACTTCAAGAGCAGCAGTGTCACCGGGTTGGTGTGCAGGTGGCCAACGCGACTACCACGCTGAAAACGCTGGACAGCCAGATGACTCAAGTCTCCGATGCGCTGGATGTGCTGACTACACAGTGGACAAGTGGGTGACAACTGGGATCTCTGTGCCCTCGCCCTCTGGCGGGTTCCTAGCAGTGATACGTCCAATTTGCAGACTGGGGCCTTGTGCCCTCGCCCTCTGGCGAGTTCCTAGCAGTGATGCGTACAGTCTGCAGGCGGTGCACCGTGCATATGCCTTTGGCCTATGGTCATCACCGGAATGCACAACCACGGAGGTGCTTGGAATGGAGAACATATGTTGTGCATCTTGTCGTGGGGCAGCATGGTAGGTGTGGCGCATGGCTGGCAGTGGGACCAGACAAAGTCAGCGCTGTGACTGATTGATCGCAGGAGTTTCTGGGGTGCTGAGTCAGCTGGGGGTGTCGTCTGATGACATCAACACGTTGGGCAGCGTGCCAGCGGCGGCCAAGTCACAGCTAGATGACTTGCAGCAGGGGGTCAGGCAGGGCGTAGACCTGCTTCAGTCCAAGGGGAACCAGGCAAGTGTGGGCCGCAACCCAACCACCTCTGGTACGAATGGCACGCCGTGCTGCTGCTGCCCTTGGTTGGCACAGTGATTTTCTGGTATGGTGTGGAGAGACCGCTGTGTGTTGGGGCAGCGCAGCGCACTGCTTGTAGTGGGCGTCGTTAGCCTGTGACGGTTATTGCCTGCGTGACCGGGGCTGCGGGCCGTGGTGCGGCACAGCTTTTGCACTTGTGTGGTGCAAGGCCATGGCTGGTCTCCTGGTTGCAGTACAGCCTGAGCAGATGCTGGCTGCCGTGCAGACGATAGTGGATCTCCGGAACGATTTCTATGAGACCAGCAGGGATGTGGAGAACAAGTGGAGGTTCATCCCCATAGCAGGCAAGGCCCCCTCTCACAGACAGGCGGCGCCTGGTGCGGTGCAACAGTACCCGCATGACTGCTACAGCGATGCATGCCACCTGCTCCAGCTGAGGGTGATGGATTGTGGAGTTGCTTGATCTTTAGGCTCTGCACCCCCCTCCCCTTTGTAACATTCCCCCCACGCCCCACTGTGGCACCCACTGTCACCCGTCTCTGTAGCTGTCCAAGGCCTACTCCCTGTGCTGTGCTGGCCTGCAGTGGTGTTTGGAGTGACCATCATCCTAGCAGCGCTGGTCGGGGTGCTGACGGTGTGGATGCGGTGGCCCCGCTGGGCGTCCTTCTCAGTCGCGCTGATGTGGCTGGCGGTGGTGCTGCTCATGTTCATTGGCGTCGGTGAGTCGATTGCCAGAGGCCGGCTGGTGTAGTGTGTGCCTTGTGTTTAATGATGGCAGGAAAAGGTGCGTGAGTTGACACAGGGAGCGGGAGACACCGCTCCTGATTGTTGCTGCTTTGCCACGTTAGAGCATCAGTGCATTTCCTCGGGATGCAGCCGCACAAATTGCAGTGGCTCCCCCGCGCCAAGCCGCAATCTGTTTTGACCGCTGCCCTCTTAACCGCTGCCCTTTTAACCAAGAGCCCACCACCTCATGATCATTAGGCCACCCATGCTGCACCCAAGTTGTCAAGCCACCTTCAACCGCTTGCAGGGCTGATGAGGGGCGTGTACGAGGTGGGGCAGGACAGCTGTCTATACCTGGAGCCCTTTGCGCTGCGCTATGCCAACGATCACATAGGCGACCCTGGGGACAGGACCAAGGTGTTGGCAGCCCTGCAGTACTACTTTGGCGAGCGGGACATCCCCGATGCCCAGGCAAGTTGTGAGCGGCAGCGGCGGTGCCTAGCGGGCTGCGGGTGACAGCCTGTGACAGGCAGCAAGGTGGCGCAAAGCTGCGCGAGTGAAGGTGGACAAACAAGAAGGCAAGGGGAGTGTACGTGATGATGGCATCACCTACCTTAAAGAGCAGTGCTTCTGGGTGCACTGCAGGTGGCACAGACTTTGGTGGGGGCGGATACGCAGCAAGTGCACCAAATATTGCAGGTGGGTCATGGGCACGACTGGCAAGTACTCCATCTGCAGGCATGGCTGGGGGTGGGTGCTCTGGGCAGGAGGTTGCGGTCGGGCCCATGCAAGCCCGGGTGTGCACTGCCACAGGTGCCTGCACGCGTTCGCGAGAATTTCCATGAAACTGATCCAACGGATGAGAAATGGCCGTGAACGCAGCAAGCAAGGAGACTGTGTTGGCAGCCCAGTCGCGGGATGCGCAGACCATCTCAGGTGGCTGACATGGCAGGAGGACAGGTCACCAAGGACAGTACTGACTGCACCTTGAGCCAGCAGTTGGGGCACTGGTGATCATGGCCGCCCTGCCTGCCTGCTTTGCGTGCTGTGCTGCAGGGCAGCCAGGTGCGCAGCATGCTGGCGCTCCTGGACCCCACGGGGCGGGACCTGGTCAGGACTGTTGGCCAGCTGGCGAGCATCCCCCAGGATGATGTGAACAAGATACTGGGAATCACAGTGCTGGTGCCGCGGCTGGAGCAGTCCGGTAAGCAGGGGTGCGGCTCCTTGCTGAAGGGGCTAACTATGTGCCATGGGAAGCGTGCCATGCTGCTGGAGGTAGGGCTGCTTCATGTGCTGCTGGGTGGTGGTTGTCTGGGTGGGGAAGCTTATCTGAGTTGTTGAGGCTGGTTGATCGTTGGTTGTGGATGGGTTGGAGGGCAGAGGGACATGATTGTGGCAAAACCAGCCCTTCCAAAGCAAGCCATGTTCACAACAGCCACACTTGGTACAGTCAAGGGGCTTGCCCTTGTCATGCGTGCCACATTGCCACAAAGCGCCCTCCCTGAAGTCCTTAGATGGAGCCAGGCAGGCTCACATGCTGTTGGCCTCAGTGGGGCTTCATATTCTGTGGTACCGCCCTACCCTGTGCAGTGACCTCCCTGGAGCAGCAGCTGCAGCGCCCCAACATCGAGCCGGTGTACCAGCAGGCCAAGCAGTGGGTGTGCTGCGAGGTCACGGACAGCGCCTACAGCGTGTGGGAGGCGTGGACGGTGGCTGGCTGCCTGGGCTGGGTGCTGGCAGCAGCCTCCAGCGTGCGAGTCGTGCTGCACACGCTGGGCATCAGGCGGTCACAGGTGTGCGACCCTGACCGCGACTCTTACATGCGCCGAATTGTCATTGGCATGTCTCTGGCAAGTCTTTTGCAATCGGCTAGGCCCATTGTTTGGAGGACATGACGAAGAACACCGACGGCTAGGCAGGGTGCGACGCTGAGTATTGCTTGCCCCGTCACGCTGTCAGTAGTAGCCTGTTGTGCCATGTTAGCTGCCAGCGCTGCCTGCCCAGCCGGCATGCCGTGCTTTCCTCCCCATGCTCACAGAAGCGGCTAGAGGCCAGCCAGCCGGAGGCCGGCCTGCCGCCCGCCTTCCCGTACGTGGGCGATTCGCCAACAGGCTCTGAGAGTCACTACCGCAGCGACTCCGCGGCTGCAGTTGTGGCAGCCCCTGCCGCGCCGCCGCCGGCGGGCCCCGCTGCGTCCCCTGCCCCCGCAGCAGCCATGCCCCCGTCGCGGCTGGTGCCGCGGCCGGGAGGCCCCCCCACGCAGCCACCGGGGCTGCTGCCTGGCACCCAAGCGGCGGTGGGCCCAGCCAGAGGACCCCCTGGAGGCGCGGCTTTTGCCCTTGCCTAGGCTCCTTAATTTCAACCCCATCAGCAGGGGCAGTGTGAGTTGAGTACCCGTATGCTTGCCCCGACCCCGCCGGTGCCCTATTTGGGCACCAAGTGAGGTAGTCCGTGTCAAGTGCGCTGGCTCCTGGCGGGACCAGGGGTTGCGCCCTTGGCTGGCGTCGCTGCAGCAGCCAGCAGGAGTCCTGGCAAGTCTGTTCCTTGAACCACAATAATCTTACAAGCATATGGGTGCTTGGGGAGGAGAGGGGCAGCGCTGCTGTGCAGGCAGCGTTTTGCGTGGGTTTCACCTCAACTTGTCCAAGCTAGGGTAGCTGAAAACCTTCACGGCTAGTCCTCCTCTGTGTATCTTTGCGTAATGCATGCGCTTGAACATAGCTGTCATGACTGGTGCATACCGACTTGCAGTTTTCCCGCTACTTTTTCCATGCGCCCTCTCTCCTTTACATTGCTGGCTTCATGGCTGTGTGTGCTGGTTGGATTTCTTTGCTACTTGTCTCTGCATTGGGGATGCATCCACTGCGTTCTGCGCTGTGCTAGTGAAACACTGCATTCTTTTCAATTTTCGGGTACCAAACGACTCCTCTCCTCCTGGGGCGTAGGACGTGGTGGCATCTGCCACGTCCAGTAAATGCTTCTCTAGGCATATTACCTTGTCGTCGCCCTCGTCTTTCCGAATAAGCCATGTAGCCGGCCTGGCTTGCATACTTTGTTGCGTTACCTGCTATGCCTTTCGAAGTGGTTGTACAGGCTTGGTTGGTAGGTGGTACAACTGTACAGGCGTATTTGTTCACCTGTTGTGGGATTTGCTGAAGGTTGGACGTGGGGTCTTTCTCTGTGCCACTGTATCGTGAGCACTAGCCAAGACACAAAGTGTTAGGTTTCACCCAGAATATTCTAGCAGTGATGTGACTGGCGGTCGCGGAAACGATGGAATGAATCCAAAAAGCCCGTCAGCCGAGGTCATATTTGCATACTGAAGTTGCACATTGCCACCAATGCACTAGATCATAGCCGCTGTTTGGCTTGTGCAAAAGCTGTCGGTTTTCCGGCTGCCAGGCAGAACCAGAGCATGTCTTACACTCCCAACGCAGAAGTGTGATTCCTATCACGATGCCACCGTCAACAAACACTACAGCCCCTGTCACTACAGTTCGCCTACAACTCTACAATAGTTGGCGCCCTTCGTTGGCTATTCGCACGACCAGCCACTCTGACTATACACTGTCGCGGGGCTGGTTATTTACTATCTCACCCGCTGTCCAGTGGCTCTGGCGAATGTGGGGAGACACCTACTGGCATATCAGTCAGGCAAGGCTACCTTGCAGCTGGTTCACAGCTACCATACCTACCCTGGACTTGCAACACCGGCCGCCACTTACAAAAGTCGGCGCTCTGTGGTTACTCCGGCCGCCCTCTCCTAATTTCCATCAAACTGTTTGGGGTACGGCTCCCGAACCAAACTCCAACTAACTGTAACAGAGTTTTGCATACTTACGTGACCAGCCCAGACCAACAGCTTGACACCAAGGCCAACCCTTCATGTGTCCGTAGTCTGCTCCCCAGCTTCTTCCACACCTGTAAGCCTCACTTGATGTGTTGTTACACTGCCAATCTCTGCAATCTCAACAGGCAGGCCGGAGCCTGCATGACGCTGTACCGCAAACAAGAACACTGACTAGGCAACTATGAATCGAGGTACATAGCAACCTTTCGGACTATATTGCAATATATTGTCGGGCACTCTGCTGTGTATGCTTCCCCACGTGCATTTCTGGCATTTGTATCGATTGTACTGACTTGAACTGACCGGCCTTGTCACCATCCAGCAGGCTGGCTGCTCTGCTGACTGACACAATTTCCTGGGTTGACTGCTTCTCGTGCCGTTCTGATGACATTCTGGGTGGCAGGTATACCTGCCACCCAGGTAGCGCACAGGAAGAAACAGAGCACGGGATCCAACTGAGAACCATCACTGGCAGCACATAGCAAGTGTGCCAGGATACCAGTGCCTTCTCACTAGCCAGATGGCTAGTGACACAGCCCACCATGTTCAGTAAAGGTATACTGGTTCCTCAGCAGGATCAACTTGTATTGCACATTATGCACACTGTGACCAGGCATTCTCTGGAACAAGCAGCCTCCGCGACAGGCCTCTCGCACTTGACAGGCTCACACCCTGAGCACTGCTGTGCACACCTAGCGGGCCACATTACATCATACGGGTCAAGCAGCCCACATTTAACTTCTCCAAGCACTCAATAACCTGAAACTGCAGCGCCTGCACTGTCGGAAAAGTAGCCCATGCCTACGCCATACTCTATAAAGCTCTGGTGCACGCCATGGTGACGGTGGGGCCAGGAGAAACAATACGAATTTCAGGCCTGCCCTCCCAGGCACAACAGAGGCAGGCCGCAGCCCACATGCACACGCTCAGAAAACCACACTCTTAGGGGCACCCGCACGCACACACAATGGCTACAACACCCGCATAGCCCCAGTGCCACCCTGGCCGGACATAGACCATCAGAGCAGCACCCCTGCCTTGGAAACTGTCGAGAGAGAGCGTGCCAACAGGCTTGGCTATCAGGGGCCGGAATATAGCAGCTCAGACAGCGGCGGCAAGGGCGCAAGCACCAGTGGGAAGCACTGAATAGTATAGTACAGGGCTCTCAGCCCCACCGAGGAGTGCGCGTGTTACCTGCCCTAGAGCTTCTGCTTAACAAGTTAGTGGGAAGCTACAAGTGTAAAAGAAATCAGCAAAGAGCAAGTGCACCACGGGGCAAACGGAGCCGAGGCAGCAACAGTAGAGACGCTCCTTGCAGGCCTACCGCGGCACTGCAAGGAAGCCAAGCACCAACAGAGGCGCCCGCTCGGCCGGCGTCCAATGGTATCACAAAACTGTCAGCCAGCCAGCCAGCCGCCACCTAACAACCCACCCTACCGTGCCACTGACTGTCCACAGCACCCACCCCCCCACACGGGGGAAAGAAGTACAGGAGAGCGTCGCACCCAAGCGCGCAGAACAACCAAAGAAGACGGCAAATTCTCCTGGTTAGCAGTCCACAACAACCAGACGCGCAAGCCCCTGGCACAGAGCCGCGGCCAGGTCTATGCCGCTCCGCCCCTTTCTCGCGACCGCCCACACTCGGCCCTGCCCTCCTATTAAAGCCCAGCGAGTGCAGAGCTTCGCCCCAACCACGTTGGCGCTTCAGCATGCCGGCAGCCACGGCAACAGCAGCAGCAGCCTGGGAACCCTCCGTAAGCCGCCAGCAGCAACCCCTCCCAAAACCAGGTTGGATTCACTCCCAGCTGCTGCGCCGCCTTGCGTTGACCCAGCTGCATGCCGCAGGGTGACGGCGCCACAACAGCTCGCAGGCGCCTGGCAGGCAGCAAGCCAAGCCAGCTGAGCCTGCCCCGAGCTCACCCAGCTGCTAGAAAGGTGGGCCATCATCTGTGGGCACCGGCACGCTGCCAAAGGGGCTCAGCAGCGCCGCGTCTGGCGCCGGCGGGTGCGGCGACTGCTGCGGCGACGGGGGCTGCTGCTGCTGCATCTGCTCAAACGGCGAGGGCGCGGTGGGTGGCAGCGTCGCAAACGGCGACGGCACAGAGTGGTCCTTGGCTTGCTGCCCGCCCGCTGCCGCGCTGGCAGCGGCCGCTACGTCCAGCGAGGGGCGCCGCGCCCGCGCGGGTGGCTTGCCAACCCCAGGAGGACCCTCAGCCCCATCCGTGCTGGTGCTGTTGCGGCCTCTGCTGGGCGGGGCGGGAGACCGCCGAGCATGGTCATCATTGCCGCCGCCATCACCGGCGCTGGATTCCTGCTGCACCACAGCAACAGCAGCACCAGGGAGTATGAAGCCACTAGACCAGGCAAGAGGCGCGTGTTGTCAACGAAAGGCCAACCATACCTCAAAGGCAGTGCATGTCGCACAGCGCAGTAGGAGGAACACGGCCTCCAACATAGTGTCTTGACTGTCGCTTGCCCAAAAATGCGCCCACTGGCAGTTACAGCACCGCACGACACACAAGCCTTCCACTCAAACCCTTTAACTTCAGGCCGGCATAGGCGCAAACCCCAAAGGAACAAACACGCACAATACCACCCCAGCAGCCGCAGCAAATGCATTCTGGCTTCCAGAGGCATGCACATTCCTAGACACACTTCCCTCAAGCCCACTCCACCAACACCTTGCCAACCAGTGTCCATAACGCATCACCTGCCCGCCACCCTCCCTGTCACACTTCCACCCACACCGTTGCAAGCGTAACTGTAAGCATCCCCCCCCCCCCCCCCTGCTGCACTGCCACACCCACACCCTTGCACACCCACACTTGCACACTTGCAACCTCCACCCACAACCTACTCCCCATACTCCCCAAAGACTGTACACCCCTTGAACTGACGCATATGTAGGTCACCCACCTCCGCCTTGCGTGCCTCCTCTTCCAGCTCCTCGGGCGTTGCGGGCGACAGGTCGACGATGACTACCGTCACGTTGTCGCGGCTGCCGCGGTCCACGGCCGCCCGCACCAGCACAGAGGCAGCAATGCTGCTGGCCTTCTGCAGCAGGGGAAGCACCACATGGCAGCATAAGGGGTCACAGCTGAAGGTGGGTGACCAGGCACAGAGCACCCTGCACAAGCAATTCCTGGTGAGCTAGCAGACCTGGGCCGCAGCTCGCACAGCAGGCTCGCAGCACATCTGCAACGAGCGCCGAGGTAAGCAGGCGCTACCACTTGACCCAACTTCTTCCAGCAGCAAACCCTGCCACAGCTTTGCTTGCAGCAGGTAGGAAGAGAGCCAGCGCCGGGCTAGACACTCCAGCCGCAGAAACAGCAGCATTTGTGCTTTCTTCACGCATTTGTGTAGCTGGGGGAGTTGCCAATGGAGGCACCATGACACCAACAATCCCAACCTATCAGCATTAGACGTGCCCCATGGATAACTGACAAGCCGACCCAGCTCCACCCGCATGGCTCTCACAAAAAAGGGCAGCTCCCAGCCCACTTAGGCGGGCACAGGCTGTGCCAAGACACTCTGCCACACGGCCGCCCAACGCGCAGGCAGGCAGCTGCCGCTCCCGCTGCCATAAGCTAGCCCCCGCTGCAACCGCAAAGCCGACGCCGGCCACCACCATGCCCTCACCCAGCCCAGTGCGAGACCCAGAGCCAGGAGCGACTCACCGCCCGCGAGGCGCCTCGTTGCCGCGCGCGCTGCAGGCACTTCTTAGCCAGCGTGCACGCCTCCTGGTTGTTCATCACGTCCCACAGCCCGTCAGAGGCCAGCAGCAGCAGCTCGTCCTGGGCGTGCCGCGTGATGATGGTCACCTGCGGGCAGCCAGCGGAGGACGGCGGGGCGCAGCAAGGTTGGTGCAAGCCGCCCACAACCCTCTTATCGTACAGCACCGCTTGCAATTGCAAAAAAAAGGGGCCGAGGGCCACCTTGCAGACTAAAGATGCACTCGATGCCATAGGTGTTGGTGAGGTGCATCACCTCCCCAAAAATACCCAGGAGGCCCAGCCTCCCCCATGAAACCCAGTAGGCCCAGCACCCCAGACTCCTGCCAGGGCTGCAACCCAACACATACGCCAGGGGAGTGCCAGGCCCATAAGATAGCGAGGAACCCAGCACCCACAGACCTACGCACCAGCACACGAAACGCTCTTCCCATGACAGTGCCTCACCTACAAAACCTCCATTAAGCTGCCAGCTAGCTATATGTAAGCAACTGCCCTGGCCTACCTGCTACCCCCTTACCCTGTGACATTCACCAAAAATAAACCATTTTCTTTTTAATCGCAAACTGGCGAAGCAGCAGCAACCCGAGCCTAAACACAGCTCCCAACAACGCCCACAACGACCAAATACATCAACTCGCTTCAGCAAACCGCCCTGCGACACTCCCAGCCCCCAGGCCAACTAACGCACCTCGGGCTGTGCGATGACAAAGGGGCGCAGGCAGTGGTCGCCAATGGCGCGGGAGACTGCTAACACCCCCATCACCCTCACGCCGTTCCAGAACAATATCTGCCCTCCGGCGGCCTCTACTCTAGCCTGCAACCAACAGGGCAGGCAAGCAAAGCAGTTCAGCAGCCCTCTGACGCAGGCATGTCCGGATGCTCTGCAGGGGTTGTCAACCAGAGCCGGAGTCATACGCACAGAACCAGCAGCGCTGGAAGAGCAGAGCTGTTGGGGCAGCCAGCGATGTCATTCCACGAAGCCTTCACAATGCCAGCCCTTTCTGCCACCCTTCGCCATCGCGCCCCCCCCCCCACCACACACACACACACACACACACACACACGTAC
>BBXU01002188.1:0-48175 GCA_001598975.1 Parachlorella kessleri
CCCCCACCCCCCACCCACCACACACACACACACACACACACACACCGATTTATCCTAGCCAGCTGTTCTCCCGCAGGCCACCCAGCCAGCCCACTTCCCCACGACACTTCCACACATACTTAGCCACACCCACACGTCCGATTATGAGAGCTGGGCAACGCACTGTAACACGCCAAAGACAGCGCCACAAGAGTTGGTCTCAGACTAAGCTAGAGCCCCTGTGTGCCCCACAGAAGAAATACCACTCACGGTTTCATCTTCTCTAGCCGCCTTGTGATCGTCCGTCAGAGCTACCGCTGCGCCATTCCGGCACAGAACGGCGCGTGAGTCACCTGTAGCACCAGCACACACAGCACAGCTCATTCGACAAACGCGGTGCATGCTTCGCCAGCAGCCACAGGTAGCATTCATTCAGCAACGCAAGCCCGGTCACAAAAACAACTTGCGGCGCCCGAGACCACATGCAGGAATTGATACAGAAATAGGTACGGCTGCAACACACCAGCCCAACTGCCATGCCAAGCTATTAGTGTATGTACTAACCTTTCACCAGGGCAGGCAGGACGCGGCAAACTTGCACCCCATAAGAGCCAATGATACACTTGCAATGCACTTGCAAGGGCCAAAATGCCACACTGGTACACAGAATGACACCTGACCAGCCCCACAGCGCTCAACCTCACAGATTGGCAGAGGCTTACTTACCGCAGTTGGCTACATAGAGCATCCGGGTGCCAACAAGAGCTACAACCGCGGTTGTGCCTACTAGGGCAGCATTCTCTGCCTGGCCGAAATCCTCGTCTGCACAGCATGGCATCAGCAGCAAGAGTGACAACCTCTCTGCAACCGAGGGAGGCGACGCATTGGCACCCCAAATTCAGAAGCACAGCAAGATGCCCGTCATGCCAGCACCAGTAAGTGCATGCTCCGGCCAAGCTGTAAAGCTCTTTCCCATACATAAACTCTTGCCTGGGTTTGCATAACTGCCTGCCTACCACCTACAACTAAACTGCACTTCTTCCCCCCATTCAAGTACCACTGCAGCACGCACCAAAGCCCCAGGCGGTGCCCTTCTCAAGCATGCAAGCCCCCCGCTGCACCGCAGTGCACATAGTACCATGCCAAACACATCCCAACACTTCGGCCCGCACATCACAGGTAATTGCCGCTAAGCTCCGCCCTGTCAGCAGCAGCCCCGCGTCCAAACCCACAAACGAACAAAATTGCAGCCCCCCACCCCACACCCAGCCACCGTAACAGCCACAACAGCACCATGTCGATGCTTGCCTGTCATGTGGAAGGCCCTGGTGAGCGCCTGCTCCACCGTCTCGCTGGTGCAAGGCAGGCCCTCCACCTTATTAGTGCCCTCGCGATCCCCAGGCCCAGAGTCGACGTCACAGTCGAGGAAGGACGTCTCGCTGGCGGTGCTGCTGGTGCCCTCCAGCAAGTCTGCGCTGGCATCTACATACTCAGAGCGCGGCGAGGTGCCGCGAGGCCCCGAAGCCCCACTGGCAGTCGAATTACGTGCTGGGGGGCTGTTGGGAAGGTCCATGTCTTGGATGCCCGAGCTGCGTTGCCCCGCTGCGCCCGCTTGGGCGCCGTTGCCGTTGCCTGTGCCACCGCCGCTACTGGAGGCCTCGCCCGCAGCGGCGTGGGGGCTGTGGGAAGTGGGGTGGATGGGCGAGGTGATGGAGGACAGCACCTGGCGCACGCGCTCATGCATGGTGCGCGCACAGTGCATGGCGGCATCAGCACCACCGTGCCCGTCAAACACCCCAAAGAAGTGAAGGGTCTCGACAAGCACAGGCGAGCCCTCGCTGCCGCCGCTAGCGCCGCTGGACAGGTGCAGTGGCGGCAACCCGCGGCTGTGCCCGCCACTGCCTGCGCTACCGCTGGCCTCCGGTCCGCCCACGCTGCTCGACTGCCCTTGCTGCGGCTGCGGCTGGCCTGTGCCGGTGGCAGCAGAGGCCTCTGAGTTGGCTGCTGTGGGCGTGCTGGCGTTGCGCACGCTGCTGGCTATCCGCGGCGGCACCAGCTCATCCAGCGGTGCTTCGCTGATGGGCACCTCCAGCAGAAAAGGCACCGCTGAGTAGGCGTCCTCCATCTTTGGCCGCCTGCCTATAACCGCCTTGTGCCCGTACGGAGGGCACACACTCTGCTGCTGTATATGCTGCTGCACGGGCCTGGGTGACACCGGGCCCTGCTCTGTCCGCAGGCCAGGGCCCCTTGGGTGAGCCTGGGGGAAGGAGTGGGACTTGACTTCCACGCTGATCCTGCGGCTGCTGGCCTCCCCAGTGGAGGCCCCAGATGCAGCATCCACTGCGTGCACCTGGCCGCTGAGCTGGGGCGTAGCAATTGGAGCGGGGCCCGCGTGGGGCTCATCTGCATGACAAGCAGTGGAAAGCAGGTGAGCAGGTCATGGGCTCACCCAAAAAACGTGCCTGGGTGCTGGAGCGCTTCCGGGCGTCGCCCGATGCAGCCACGCACCGTCCATGCTAGTGCTGTGCTGCCGCTTCAGCGGCTGGTAGGACCCTTCCGGCTCCTCCCGGTCCCGAGGGGAGTCGGGCCTGCTTCTTCTAGGGTGCTTCAGGTTGCCCGGCTCTGTGTGCTGCTGCGGGGGGTGTGTCTGGTCCTGCTCGCTAGACTGGCTGCCGCTGCGGGAGCCCTTCTTGCTATTAGCTCCGGATCTGCAGCAGGCCACGCCAAGGCTCAAGTCGCCCACCGTGAAGACTGGCACCTAGCATGAAGCTGCTCCGCCCCGAGTGCCAACAGCATCTCCAGGCGAACGTGGCGCAGCTTGCAAGAACTGATAGCAGGCAGGGCCAGCTGGCACCTTTTAAACAGGGTAATGCCGCAGAAGCCGAAGTTTGCCTGGTTCTGAGAGCTGGTGCCGAGGCTCCTCTGCCTTTCCATAATCAAAGAAAATCGTCACCATGTCGGTACATGCTCGCTGTGGCAACTTGCTACGCAGGCAGGGGTTGTGGGCATTGCCCCTCCAGGGTCAATTACTAACCATGAGGAGGATCTTTGGTGCCCCCTTGCAAACCTCGCCTTCGGCGTCCCTGGTGCGTCTGTTGTCACAATGAGGACTGTGCTCTCAAATTGCTGCGTGATTAGGGCGCGGCTGCGACTATGCCGGGAATACTACAACTCGTAAGCGGGGCCATGGAAGGCTGCCGACGTGGAGGTCTTGTGCTGACTGCGTCACGCCCACGGTTCCGGGTATATATCCAAGCTGTGGGGCCGATCGCCTAGGATCGCAAGGACGCGGTATTGCAATGCGCTTAGCCAACCGGGCCTCATGAAAGCCCTGCCAGTGTGCTTTCTGGAAGTTCGACGGTGACACGAGGCAGAATGGGGTTTGGGTGGGAACCCTTTGCTACTAGGTTAGCATCCACAGGCGCGTGCACGGCCTCTGCCTCTACGATGATCAGAAGAGCAGGCTAGAGAATGGATGAGGTGTAGTTTGCTGTAGTGCCTGCTGCCTTTGCCTCCTAAGGCCACTTACGGTTTAGTATATCCTCTGTAGGAGGGGGGACTCGAGATTGACGGTACCCCCCTCCTACATCCTCTCTCATTCTCCTTATCACGCTGTCTTGTCAACAATTTTGACCCGAGGTGAACTGCAGGTCCCCTGCTTTACCTGCGTTATTGGTGACAATAAGCACACCTTGCCAGGCTGATACACGGTGACCTTGGTGCAGTCTCCGGCACAGGGTACCTTGCCTGACTCCTCTGCATGTATGCTCGCAAAACCTGCTGCTGGCCTACTGTGTGTTCCCCAGCTTTATTGCTAAGCCATCCACCCGAGCATCGCAAGGGAAATGTGGTTATTCAGAACAGTAAAACTTTGCCATGTGGGGGATGCCAGTCATACCTGGGTGGTTGGATAGGGTTTGGCAAGGGGAGCAGCTGCGGCGCAAGGAAGACCCCACACATCCGACTTGATGGCACTGCTGCTTCCATCTCGCTCCCACTGCAAGTGTTATTCAAGCCAACCTGGGGGTCCCCTGGCTTTTGCTAGGTTTAAAAGGTTGGAAGGACCAGCTCTCACATTCCAGGCTAGCTCAACGCTTTCCCCATTACTTGCTGCTGCTTACAAAGTTCATATGCCATCCACACAACACCCAACCAATCCATGCCTTGACCTTGTGAAGATGGACTGATAGAGGGCCAGTGTGAAACGCAATCTCATACCTGCCAACAAAGTCAGTGGACTCCTGGGATCATCTCTAGCGTATCTCACAACTAACAAACTAAGGGCGAAAGCGCCTCTACACGGTGAAATGGTAAGGCACATAGGATGCGCCGGAGCGTGAAGCGCCCCACTACAACATCTACCGTCCTGTGGCTTCGTGGTAATGCAGTTATAAGGCACGCTGCCTCATCAGCCCCACTTCAACTACACTCAACGACTTACATCCTGCCAACCTGGTCAACAATCACGCAGTTGCTACAGGCGGTGCACCAGTGCTGGTGCTCACTGCCTCATCCCAAGGTAGAATAATAAGGCGCCAAACATGGAGGTATTCTGCAGGCAGCAAGCTGCAATAAACTCAGATGCTGGCAGGGCTTACTGCTGTCAACCAGCAAGAGAGCCGACTGGGTAACGTCCCAGCAGTAGCTGGACCATCAACCACTTGCAAGGTAAAGCACGCCAGCCAGTTTCCTTGCGCACCACCCCCCACGGCATCAGTGCAAAGGTCTTTAGTAGGAGCTCTTTACAGGACTGTCCTGCGCAGATAAACTTGCCTTGAAGAAATGTATAACGTCAGCCATCATTTCAGGCGTGTTGGGAGGGGAGTCCCAAAAGCCGTGCATGATGGGCGTCACAGTCAGGAGGAAAAGGAGCTGCGGGCCAATGGTGCAACAGATGCTAAGAGTTAATTGGGCCTCACATGTGCATGGGCATGGCCCATAGGGAGGCTGTATCTATGACTTTTGCCGGGTTGCTGCAGCAGGCTTTTCCCCTTTAGGAATCCGCGACCAAAAGGCAAGTCTCAGGAATGGCCGGAGCTCTAGCTGGATGCAAACCAGAGTCTATTGCTCACCAGAAGAACCGCGCCAAACCGTCTGTTGAGCAGGAACAGCAGCCCCCCACCCAGCTCCAGTGCTATGGAGGCTAGCAGGGCATAGGGATACATCGCCTGCAGTACCAGCAGCGCGTCCATCTGAACTACTCCACACACTCAAAGCATTATGCCTAGGATGCTGCAGGCTAGCTGCAGGTGATGTGCTGGCATGAAATGAGGAGCGGCATCAGCCCCTTGGCCCAGAAAGAGGGCGCAGCCGCCCTCACTACCACAGCAGCCCACCCGGCCTACATCAAGTGCGTGTCAATGTAGTCCAAGGTGGCGGCCCCTCGGCCCTCAAAAGCTCCCCTTGCTGTGCATCTCACCTTGGTGATTGGGAGGCTGGTCCCAGCCCAGTGATTCACTCGCTGCAGGAAGGTGTCCAGCTTGGGCTCCATGACAGCCATGGTGGGGCCGCCCTGCAGGTTATGCAGTGTGGGTCGAGCCCAGGGCAGGCAGTTGCACCAGCCAGCTGACAGGCTCTGTGGCCCAAAGCTTATGGCTTACCGTTACAATGTCGAAAGATTGCAGCTTTTGAAGCCCGCTTGACAGGAAGATGAAAACGAACAGCAGGCGACCAAGGAAGGCTAGAGCCATCGTGCAGTGCTGTTGTTTGCTTGCACCAGTAAGTGGCTCGGTGACTAGTTTAGGCCACGAGACGCCTGATCAAAGCGACGTTGGGGGTAAGAAGAACGATCGGCTTCTTACTGACTCACAGCACGATGCTTCAGGAGTATATATGCAAGTGCAAGCAAAAGGAGCTGCAGAGCCAAACCTTGAGATGGAAGCAGGGTAGAAGAAACGTGGTGACCGGGAATCGGCGGGTATCTCACAAAATTGAAGGAGATGCAGCTGTTCTGTCAGGCTCGACTGTCGTGCTCTGTTTTGCTCAGTTCAGTTCTGCTTCTTCCTATGCCTTGCTTTTAAGCGTCAGTTGAAACGATTTGCATGGCTGAGCATCCTGGAAAGGCGAAGCTGGCTGCGGTAGCTATTTCCCTCTAGACTGCGTACAGCGTCAGACCACCCTGTAGCTCCTACTCTCTGTGGAGCGAGGAGAAGGGCTGACATTTTGGCCAGGGGCCGGCTCACACTGGCTTCTACCAGATAAAGTGTAGCACACTACCCAAGCTTGGCATTTCCTATGCGGCGAGGCGGGTTCAGAGATGCAGGCGGCGTCGTGGCCAGCGCTGGGGAGCTCCCTATTGCCAAACCAGTTCCAGTGTTTTCGGAGGAGCAACTCCGTTGTGAATTTGAGGGTGTGGCAGGCAGCCTAAAGCCCAGCGTAGACTGGGTGCAGCGCGTGGTTGCGCTGGTGCGGTTGGAGAGCTTGGTGCTAGGGGGCGCTACACACATAGCTGGCTTCACTGAGGGGTTGCAGGTGCTGCGTGACCCACTCATTGCCCAGGTATGAGTTCTTCCATTTTGGCCTGTCGCTAGGACAAGGGCCTGGGCAGCAGCTGTGTTCCACACTGGTCCCCAGTAACATACAGTTTTGTAAGCAGGACAGGCACACCAGTAGGATTGCTCTGCAACACAGAGCGGTCTGCACTGGTGCAGGTCCTAGAGCGCCGGTCGGCTGTTTCACGGCAGGCATGCCATGTTGTAACGGTGCTGGCGGAGGCTTGTGGGGAGAGGTTGGAGCCCCTGGCTCTGCCGTTGCTACAGGCCTTGTTGAAAGCCATCGCTATGGGTATCCAGGTAAGATAGGTATATGCGGGTCTGACGGGAACAACAATTACAAGGGAACCTGCAGTACTCACCCTCCCACAGAATGGGGTAGATGTGTGGCTCTCTCATCAGCTGCCAGTCTTTCTGCATACGGCAACAGACTTCACTTCCACTCAGGCTGTCTCTAGGGTCTTACCCAATCGTGTGCTCGTTCCTTCAGGTAGTAACAGATGCAGCAGATGCGTGCGCTAGGGCGCTTGTGCGCCACTGCCACACGCCCAAGCTGCTTCCCCGGCTGTGCTCCATGGTGACGGCAGACAAAAATGGCAAGCTGCGGCAATGTGCCAGCAGCTACCTGCTCCAGGTGTGGTTGGCGTGTTTCACAGACGTTAGTAATGCGATGCAGGCTTCCAGCCACCTCTCTCGCCACTCATCAACAGTGAGGCGTGTCATTGCTGGGAGTGCTACACCAGTGCATGCTGCAAGCATTGCACGCTCAGTAAGCTTGCAGCCATTTCATTTCATTCTGCCGGTGAGTCGATGCTTGGCAAGAAAGAAGGCAGGTGGCACCGGTGGTCTGCAGGCCTTCGAGGAGTGGGACTCGGCGCTGCTTGACAGGCACTTGGAAGCCATAGAAGCAGCCATCCTTGCAGCAGCCCAAGATGCCCAGTCAGATACCCGTGCCAGCGGGCGACAGATGTATGCTATCTATGGCAGCACTTGGCCAGCCCGGGCAGCTGGCCTACTGCAGCGAGCACAGAAGGACAGGCCGCTGCAGGAGAAGCTCCAGCAAGCCCTGGAAGCCTACAGGCCAGGTTAGGGAGATTTGGCAGCGTGCATCATTACCACACCTGCAATCTAACATGGGTGTTTCTGCATGGCCTCAGGGGAACAGCGGGTTGTAGTTGTTGATGTAGTGGGGGGGAAGCCTGTGATTTCGCAAGCATGTCTGCAAAGACACGACCATGTTGCCGACTGCAGTAGTTCCTAGTAAATACCGAAGATCGCTTCACTGCTTGGGACTTCCTGTTGTCCGGGATTTGAGGCGTGGACTACCTGCATGACTGCATCAAGGTTGTCGCATCTCATTGAGGATGCAGGAGGGTTGCAATGAAGGTGAAATGTCCTCATCCTCTAGCGGTCCGCTGGTAAGCTTTTTATATTCTGGCTGCAGGGGTGCTCGCCAGACAGACCAGTAACACGTCACACGAAGCAAATAGCCTGCGGTCCTCGTTGGGACATGCTAGTGCTAGCGGCAGCACGCAGCCCAACACCCCGCGGGGCTCTCGCTCCGGCGGCTTGCCTGGGCTGGCAGCACCCAGCACCACTGCTCCTGCGGGCGCCCCAGGCCCCAGGCCAGCAGTAACAGTGGGCCGCCCACCCCCTCTGGTGCCTAGGCTGGCGCTAGGCAGCCTTGCTGCCTCTGGAGGCAGCAGCCCTACCACCAGCAGCGGCATGCCAAACAGCGCCCGGCAGCTGGCAGTACCCTCATCAGGCATCACTCCACGGGCTGTCCGGCAGCCCCCACAGACTGCGAGGGCGCCAAGGCTGGGGCTGCTTCAGGAGGGAGAAAACCAGCGCCCCAACTCTGCCGGCAGCGGAGCCAGCACGCCGCGCAGCATGCAGGGCAAGCCTGGGGCGTTCAGCAAGGTTCCTGCTGCCACTGTAGAGGCTGGCATGACGCACCAGGGAGCAAGCAGGAGAGGCAGGCAGTCCATGGGAGGGGCAGCCCTCCGCATCAACATTGCGGCCTTGACACAAGATCAGGTGACGCATATCAGCATGCGTGCTGCCACCATCGTGTTCTTGCTGGCTGTGCTGGTACAGGCAACACAAGGGGCAGTGGCATCTTATGCGTGTCTTCTTGCCGCTGATGTCTGGTTTGAAACGCTCTTGCTGCAAGCTTATGCCCTGCTTCGTTCCATGCTTTACCCGCAGCACCTTTATCCCTTCATCATCTGCACCCATGTCTTTGCACCTGCAGGCTAGCGAGGACGCAACCCAGGAACAGCTGGGTGTGCATTTTGCTGGTGGCCTCCCCCCGCAGGCTGGCCACCTATCGGCAAGGAGGGTGGCACCCACCAGCGGCCACCCTCCTCTGTCAGCCAGGGCACGGCGCCAGTCGGCTCTACCACTGCATAACAGCCTGCAGGGGCCACAGCAGCTGCATGCTCGGCCTGACGTGCCGTTGGCTCGGCGGGTGGAGGCTGACCGTAGCAGCGCCTGTGACCTGTCAGGTACAGCCTATACAAACTATAAGCTTGTGTCCACGAAGGGGCATGGGTGGGCCATACACCCTTTGTGCACCATCCTGGCTCCACCGCTCGCCAGTCTCCTTGAGAGCCAGGCTTGATTTGATGATCCGTGCACGAAATGGCAACAAGTAGCTCGCAATGTTGGTTGTTGATTGGGGAAGCTTGATGTGATTTTGCATGTTACAGACTCCCCGGATGCAGATACCACCAGCGAGCTTGCCCCTTCCAGCAGCTTCGATGACCGGCAGACCTCGTCAGCGGCGCTCCCGCAGCTGCTGGCTCAGATCAGCAAGCCAGGCACCTCCTGGGTTGACAAAGTGCAGCTGTATGGGTTGCTGGCGGAAGGTTTGCAGGGCCCTGGGTCCAGCCCTACTCCTGACGTGGCTGCCAATGCTGACCGGGTAGCTGTTTGCCTCCTAGATGGCATAGGTGAGCTTATGGGACGGATGCTGGTTCTGGGGTATGTCACGCTTGGAACCACAATTGAACCCAATAAGGAGGTGATCTGCTCAGCATTGCTTGTTCTGTGCATGTGACTTGGTGGCGCCACAATCCCTAGTCTGGACCGAACCAGCAGCGCATCCGGAGGAGGCATTCTCCACATGCTTGCAAATGGTGGGATCGTCAGAATGTTTGGCCTGGCATGCAGGCGATGCACACTTCAAGATAGCCACGGCAGCCCTTGAGGCCCTTGCTGTTGGTCTGTCTGGCTGTAACTCCAAGCTCTTCGAGCCTTACCTGGATAGATTGATGCCAGCACTTTTCCTGAGGTGAGACGCCGCGCCCTACAGCTGAATGCATTTGGCTGTGATGACTGCAATGTTCATATGTGATGATTAGTCTATGCCGGTGGAATGGTGAGGTTATGGGCCGCCTGCAAGGGTATGTGGTCATTTAAGAGTGTGATAAGTGTTGTGAGGGAAGCCTTGCCACCAAGATGCAGGCATTTTCTATTTACACCGGTTGCTACATTGGCATCCCGACCACCTTATCACATATCCTAAGCAGCGCTTAGCAGGGCAGTCTGGTAACGGAACGTCCGTGCTCTGAATGCAGGACGGTGGATGCCAAGGAGCAGGTCAAGCAGCTGGCAGCCACTTCACTGGCAGAGGTGCCACGTCACCATGCCCCTGACGCTGTGCTGGCAGCGCTCGCCAAGGCGCTGCAGCAGGCGCGGGCGCCAAAAGTCAAGACCGCGGTGCTGGACTTCTTCTCAGCAGCTGCCACGGGGCTGGTAGACTTGGAGGACCAGCTGGAGCTGGCTCCTGGGCCAGCCCTGCGCATGCTGGTCGGTGCCCTGCTGCGCCTAGTGGTGGATAAGAACCATGACATCCGCCGCACAGCAGTGCGGGCAGCTAGCGTGATCTACATGGCGGGCCAAGGCTCGCCGGTGGTGTCAGCTCTGCAGGCCCTGCCGCCTGCAGAGGCTGCGGCAGTGCAGCGGGTGCTGGCTCCCGTGGTCCCGACCCTAGAGGCTGACCTTGCTGCTGCGCTGCGTGCCTCGCGCCCTGCACCAGTGCAGGGCGTTGGTGCCGCTGCCGCGCCAACAGCTGCCAGCAGCAGGCGGAGCAGCGGCGAGGGCCTGCAAAAACTGCCCGAGCTGCCACTGGTGCTGCTGAACGCCCGTGGCGGGCCCATTGCTGCACCCAAGCCGGTCCCTGGGAGCGGCCTTAGCAGCCCCCGCAGCCTCAGCAGTCCACGTGGCCCCAGCCCAGTAAGGAGGCTGGGCAGCGAGTCCCCAGCTGCCCACTCGCCTTCGCTGTCTCGCCTGGGGCGTCAGGCATCCAACCTCTCCTACGGCGCCACTGAGCCTGTGGATGTGCAGCTGGCCAGACAGCCTAGCAGCTGCGTGACTCACACTTCCTCGCCGGTGGCCTCCCAGCCAGTGTCTCGCACAGCCTCCTGGAAACTGGAGGAAGTTAGCAACACTGGAGTCCAGCCTGCCTCGCCCCTTGGAGGTGGCTCTAGCTCCTTATCACTGCAGCATTCCAGCGGTCCTGATTGCGCTAGTACTGCACCAGTACCAGTCTCTCATCAGCAGCAGGAGGCTGACCAGGCGTTCAGGGGTGCAGCGCCCCATGTAATGGCGAGTGTGAATCAGGGTAGTGAGGGACGCCAGCTTCACCAGCCTTCAGGCTCTGGCCCGGCAGCGGAGCAGGCCACTGCACCACATGACGGCCAGCCACCTGGGAGCACTGTTGGCAGCATGAGGGACCTGGCGCCCTTTGACGAGATCATGGAAGGCCAGCTGCGGCGCCTACTGGCCCAGCTGGCTGCTGGACCCAGCCCAGAAGCCTTCCAGGGCCTCAGCCGGCTGGCACATGTGCTGCCAGGCAGTGTGTGGCATCCTCACTTCAGTCAGGTGGGTGGGAAACCCTGCGGCAGGTGTGGTGATGCATGCCTGTGTTACTGCGCTTTAAAGCTCGGTGAAACCGCGTAAGGTGTGAGGACAGGTTGGGGTGCCGCCTCAGGAAATTATGCTGTGCATACGCTTGCATAGTTGCACATGTAGGCAACACAAGTTCTGGCCAGTATACTCAGCTAAGTGAGTGCTCACTTTGTCAGCAGCTACCCCTTTCCATGTGCAGGTGTTGTCTGCCATACTCGCTTCCCTGGGAAGCAGCAACCCCTTGCTGCGGGAGGGAGGCCTCATGCTAGTGCAGCACCTGGCAGGGGTTCAGCCAGAGCTCTTTGTGGGGCCCCTCCCGGCCCTGCTGCCCCGGCTGCTTGAGAGCATGGCTGATGCCAGCAGGGAGGTGGTTGTGGCAGCTGACGAGGCCCTGGAGCAGCTGCTGGGTGAGTGACCTGCTGGCCGTTGTGGGTGGGGGAGGTAGGGTATCAAGGGGTTGTAGCTCAGCGCTTCAACACAGCACAGGCGGGCATGGCAAGCCAGGGCTTTAATCCTTCGCAGAATCTGCCATGTGAGGGCCTATTCTCATTTGAATTGGATATTTAAGACACCCACAGGGCCAGTACTACACAAGGTAAACCTATGCAAGGCAGTCACAGGTACAATGGGCTATCATGCGTCACTTCCTGCAAATGCCACACGCGACTTCCCCTTTGCCTGTGCTCCCACTAGGTGGATTGCCGCCCCTACCCAGCCTCGACCTGCTGGCTCAGCGGCTACCTCAGCAAGGGGCACCCCTGACGGCTGACCCGCACGAGGGCGGCTTGCTGTATGGGGCCCTGAAGAACCTCAACAGGGTGGTGCAGCGGCTGGGCGTTGATGATGCCAACCAGGCCTTCATTCCTGGCCTGCTGCCGGGGCTCTGTCTAGCCTACTGCTCACCCATTGCAGATGTGCGGAAGGCTACTGTGGACTGCCTGGTTAGCCTCTGGCTGGTGAGTCTGTTTTTCTGAGCCTGTGTGGGACAGCTGTGCAGGCAGGGCAGGTGGGCTTGGGTCTCGCTGGTGAGTGCATGGCGCTGGCAGCAGGCAATCCTTTTGTCTCTGTCCAAGCCATGGATGGGTCCACGGCAGGCAGAGGCTGTACACCCAGCGTATTGCTATGCGTACCAGCGGCAAGTGTGGAAAGGATTTGGTTGCGAAGCCCAAATGACACTCTCTGGGACGCCTGCCCGATGCAACGGCAGTGCAAGCAACAGGCATGAAGGCAGATGGGGGCAAGGGGCACGGCAGGCATGGGCTGCATGGAGGTGTAGGAGCTCACATGTTGCCCTGAACATGCCATGTGCCTGCTGCTCCCTGTGCAGCTGACTGGGGACGGCCTGCTGCCCCACCTCAACCAGCTGTCACCCTCCCAGATGAAGCTCCTGACTATCTATAAGGAGAAAGCGGTCTCCAAGCGGCCATGAAAGCCATGCGTTCTGTCTTGCCTTTCATGACTGCATTGCTGATGGTGCTGTCATCTGGCCATGCATAAATACCAATTCGTGAGTTTATACCCGCATTTAGTGGATCTGCATCCCTGTTCAGGTATGATGCGTGGGACCATTCTCCCTCATGAAACACTGTAACGGCATGCTAAGGTCCGGACCGGCGGCCCCATGCACGCAGCATGGTAGGGTCACTTTCCCAGCACAGTTCCCAGCGCGCTGGACCACTCGTTCACAGACCCCTGCTCTTTGCCTTCGCATTCAAAAATCTTCTCCTTGCTGCTATTTGGCGCCAATGTCCTGTCAAACCTGCGCATTTGTTCTAATGTCCAGCGATGGCACTATGGCTAACCCGCAGCATGGCGCTGCGCATGGACAACCTGAACCCTGTCTTTCTGGTGTCGCGGTTAAGGTAGAGCCCTGGAGCTCGCATATAGCCGCCCCCGTAGGGCCCCAGGTACGAGGACGTCTACCGAAATGCGCAATACACTCAAGCCACTCGGCGGTGCTCATCAGGTGCTCTATCACCCACCTTGGCACTGTCTTGGGAGTGTGAAACGCAAGGGTCGTGCCCTGTGGGGTTCCAGTGGCCCATGCTGAGTCAGCTGACGCTCTGCAGAGCGTATCCCATCCCATGCCCCTCTCTTTGCAGGTGATGTGCCCGCTGGAGTGCAAGGAGTCGCTGTCAATTTACCAGACTCCCCACCTTGGCCCGAGCTGTGGGGGTGGCAGGGGTGAGCCGACCCTGCCCAACTGCAGGCTTCATTAAGCTGATGGAGACAAGGCGGCAGCCAGCGAACCAGGGCTCCTTCATCGATTGCATGAGCACATGCACAGCGCCAAGTAATGCCTGCCATGGTGCTGCATGCCTGTCTTGCTGCAGGCCCCGCCCAAATTCAAGGCCAAGAGGCAACCAGTGCCCTCCGGCGCCCGCCGCCGCCTGTGCTGCCGCACCAACAGCCACAGCCGCTGCCGCAGCAACAGTCGCCGCAGCAGCCTGACTTGGCGGCGCTGCGCCCGCCGCAGCTTTTCCGCCGCGCGGGGCGGGCCAAAGCGGTGGCTCCAGTGCTGGAAGCGATCCAGGACCCGGACACGCTCAAGTATGAGATGCGCAAGATGCGGAACCGGCAGACGGCCGCTAAGTCCAGGTGGGCCATGATGTGGGTCACTGTAGATAGCAGGTTAAGTTGCTCTGGGCGACGGTGCTGAATGGGTGCAACATGGACTCTGGAGTGGGTTTGATCCCTGGTGTGACTGCAGCTGAGCATGCTGTCAGGCTGCAAGGGTCTTACTCATTGCACTTGCATGAGATATTTGTGCCCCAGAGCACCGCAAACAGTTGGGCAACGGCGGCTCATGCGTGCCGCTTGTGCATGCCGGTTTCCTGTCATCTGGCTGGGCTCAAAGATGCTGCTCCCTTTCACCTCACACCGATCCCCCTGCAACCCAGGGTCAGTCCTGCTCACACCCCTGCTCACACCCCTGCCCACATGTTGCTTGCAGGGAGCGGCGTGTGCAGTACATGGCCCGCCTGGAGGACCGGCTGAAGGAGCTGGAGCAGGAGAACCAGCAGCTGAGGTCAGCCCTCAGCCAGAAGGTGGGAGGTTCCGTCTTTTCCTCGGGTGGACTTCATGTGGCGCACTGCATAGCAAGCGGGGAGCAGAGTATGTGTCGTCAACTGGCAAGCAGGCTCCACTGGGCGCATGCCGTTTTGTTTCACGATTTTGTCATAATAGCTTGGGGACTTCACTTGAGGGAACCGCACGACATCACAAACGGATGGTGGTACAGTGCTGGACTACACAAGTGGACTAGCTTGGGAAAGGTCCTGCCAGGGCTTGCTTTCAGTATGTTCACCCACCCGATTGAGTTGTCAAGTGCAAGGCCTGCATCTAGGACATGCGCCCCAAAAACCAAGTTGTGCCGCACCTGTTTTGCACCAGGGTGCCCAGCTTGCAGCCCAGCCCAGTGGGCAGCTTAACAAAGCAGCAGCAGGCACGGCAGGGCCCGCAGGCGAAGCATGCAAGCCAGGCAGGCTGCAGCACAGCGGGCAGCGTGTTAAGGAAGGCAAGGTTGAGAGCAATCAGGGCACCAACAGCATCAAGCGCTCCCGAAAGGAGGATACCCCAGACCCAGAGTCAGTGTCATCTGCCAAGGTAGCGAAGCTGCCCGGTGAGTTTGATCCACTCGCAGTGCACCACTCGCAGTGATATGTAAAGGCAGTTAGCATGAAAGCAGTTAACAGGCGTCTCAGCTTGGGTAGGGGATATCAGGACTTCTGTTCATGCTGGGGTACGTTGGGGAAGCTAGCAGGGAACGTTACGACGTGCTATGTAGGCGAGCATGAGATATCCACGCACACGTGCAACTATATGAACAAGCTACAATCCCTCCAATTACCGAAGCTCTCCTGGCTGGTTTGGTGATGTCGCCGGATGGGTGGCCTTAAATCAAAGTGGTGCTGCCTCCTCGTGCAGATCATGGTTCGCATGCCAGCCACAAGACGTCGGGTGCTCTCAAGCAGCCAAGCCTGGGCTTCCCGTCGGCCCCACACCCAGGGACCCCTAACCAGACAGTGGGACTGGCGCCAGGGCCGAACCTGCAGGTGGGTGGTTGAGCCACCTGTGTCCAGTTGCCCTTTCTCTCTGCTAGCTGCTATGATAGTTTCTGTGACTTCCAGCTACTCGATGGCTGTGGTCTGCACCCTAAGCCACAAGGTAGGGATACCATTCTTACAGCTAAACCAGGGGTTCCTGTCCTGGCATCGCACATGGTGGACAGATCATCCCATTAACAAGCCATTCGGCATGGGGCAACGCTGCCAGTCAGCAGGCGTGCGGCATGGTGTGGAGGAAGTCAATCACCAGCTGCTGTCCTTGCGTTCCCTAGTGTACATGTGTGTATTTGTGCAGCCTTGCGACACAGGGCCACATGGTTTGTTCCTGGCCCTCAGGTGCAGGCGCCAAATGGGGAGGGTTTTGGCTGTCTGCTGAGCAGCACAGAGCTGGACATGCTGCCCCTGTTCACCCCTTCTGAGGTCCAGGCAGCTGCCAGCTGGGCACAGCAGAGCAGCGATGCTAGGCATGCTAGGCCCGCTATTGCCGCACTAAACAGGGCGCCTACGCCTCATGGACCTGGGGCTGCACCCTGGCTCAGCATGGTGCGTTCCCCTCCAGGTTGCTGGGGGCCAGCGACGGCAGGGCCTGGCGCTGAATGTCATGTACTGGGAGCACTGCTGGCAGTTTGTGCTGCCTGTACATGCTTCTGGCATGGCGTCATGGTTGCTTGGGCAGGGAGATGCTTAAAGAGGCCTGGCAGGTCAGTTCCACGAGCCGAAGAGCGCACTCCCTATCTCACTGCCCTGCACAGGGGATGCCGCCACCCTTGTCATTGCCTGCCACCTACATCGACAACAGCGGCAGCAGCAGCCTGCTAGCGCACCACGTCCCTCCCGTGTTCCCGCCGCCGCTGCCGCCCTACCTTGGCGTCAATTACCCTGCTGCGGGCCTAGGGAATGCAGCTTCGATGCTAGCAATGGGGCCAGGTGCGCCTTTCCTGCCGGGTGGGATGGGCGGCTACGGGCTAGGCCCGTTCCCTGCCTCACCCACATGCGTGGTCCCCGGCCTTGGCCCCTCCCCACCTCTCTTCCCCTGGGCGCCGCAAGATGTGTCGGCACAGCTGCTGCCCCAGCTGCAGCTGCCGGCAGCAAGCTCCCCAAATGGGGCAGGCAGGCCAGTGATCACTACCGGGGCTGAATGAAGGTGTACTGCAGCTGGCTCTTGCAATTGGTGTGCATGGTTGCCTGATTCAGTTATATGCCTAGCTGCTCAAATGGCATGTGCGAGGACTGGAGACTGTGATCATGCCGCCAACCGAAAAGTGGCGGCAAAGGCTACAGGGGCGGCAGAGCATGCAATGAACTACCCATGATGATGTGAAAAGGGAATAATATGCAAGCAAGTGAACCAGCAAGCATTCAGCGGCTTACCCTGCGTCTTTATCTGCTTTTGCCAGGGCGATCCCTTGTCTCAAGGCCTTGAATCTGTCGTAGTGATTGACCACCGTCAGGTGGAAATGTATTGACAATCTGTTGACCAAATGCCTTGCTACCATTGACCACTGCAGCACTGACTACTGACTACTGTGTCTTACCGCATGGGCTTGGGGCTGTCTTTCATGTCGATGTTTTCATGTCTAGCTCTCCCTGCTTTTGTTTTCTGCATAGCGGTGGTGGTGCAGTTCAGGCTCCGCTACCTACACCTAAGATTGCTCCTGCTCCCCATTCAGGCTCGCTGCTATCACTTCCGAAAGTTTTGCTTATCTAAATGGTTTACAGGTAGAGAGATTCAGGTGTTGCTGGCTTTGTTTTCTTTCGTCATGACGGACGATTGGTGGTGTGTGTGGCATCTGCATGTTCCCCGAAGGCTCCAAGAAGCTTTCATCATGGGGGTGCTCTTTCAGTTGTGAGTCGAGGCTAGGTTGGCACAGATACTATAGATTTATTGGTAGACTATAGGGGTGGCTGACGGACATCGGCGGTGTTTCTCAGCATTTGGGGTTGGTATGGGGCGGTGCTGGTAGCAGTAGCATGTGCAACCAATTTTCTGGGCGTACGCTGCAACGACCTTTCTCCATGCCCTGCCAGTGCATTTTGGCCCAGCTTGTAGAGTCTCCTTGTGCACTTGCACTTGAACAACAGAGTGGTGAATTTGTGCCGTCATTCCAAGGTTGCTTGCAAATGCGTCGAAACAGCCTAGGCTCTGTAAACATCATTGAGGTTGTAGCCGCAGCTGCGCCAGCGTTGTTGAGCCTTGCATTGTTTTACATCTGCTTAGACCCAGCTAATGGATGCATACCTCCCAAGTAGGTTAACAACAACGTTGTGAGGCTTACAAGATCACTGTTGGCACTTTGTAATTTCTATGAGTTAATACAAACATGAGGCAGCAGGTCAAAAGGCTCATTGATCAAGAGAACTGGTCGTGCAGCATGACCCACATGGCATGCATGCACCCAATTGCGCCATGCTTGGCCAGCAGTGGTAATAGTGGCGTAAGCAGGTCGGCACACCTAGGTCTGCCTCGAGAATGGCTACATCAAGGATACAGGCAACCACAGTTTGAGGTGCTCCGACACTAGCCCTCTTCAGGGTGTTCTTGTCCTTTGCATGGCTGGGAACATCACCATACCAACAATCCGCATGAGGGTGCATGCAGCGCCTGCTGAGCATGAGGAAACGTCACTGGCCTTCATAAAAGCAGGGGCCAGCTTCTGGCAGCACATTCGACATGCATCACTTGCTTGCCCACCAACACTCCTAGATTTCCGCCTTGCCTTGGGTTGGTCGTGTGCAGCTTCAGAGCGGCTCTGCCCTCGCCTTGCTGTCAGGGATCCTGCCACGAGGCTGCACGGCATAAGGGCCTGGTCGCTCCCAACCTGCCTCCTTTTTTCTTCAAAGAATTTCCCTCATCTCGACAAGCTACCGCCCGTGTTACAAGCCCTAGGATGGTGTCGGCCGGGGAACCCCAGCCCAGCAGCAGCGCTTGTGTGCAACTTGAGCAGCAGCGAGCTGGAAACAGCAAGAGGTCCCTGGAAATGGCTGGCAAGGAGTTGCAAGGGAGCTGCCAGCCCAGGGCGGCCAGTTGCTCTCCCAGCAGCGCCACCACAGCGGTCGCACACCAGAGCAAGCGGTGAGATTTAACCTGCCCGCTGGTATGCTCTGGCAACAGTTCAGCCTCTTCTGCCCGACAGAGGAAGAGGTAACATTGAAGCACCAAGTTCCTGCAGGCCGCGCGTGGACGCCCAGGAAAGCCTGACGCGCTGTAGGTCCCTGGACAGCGATGCCACCCACTTGGACGTCAGCCACCCAGGCGGAGGTCAGGGCTCGCAAATGTGCAGCATTATGCGCTTCAGAGTCATGCAGGCATGTTCATGCAGCATAATCCTCAGCCCAGCTACTCCAGCAAGCCATTCAAGGTTAAAATGATCAGCGCAACCCCACTGTTGCTCAAAAAGCCTGCTCGGTGCTGTGCTCTTGCAGCCTGCACCGTCACTGCAGACCACTCCCAGGACAGCCAACAAGACTACTACCCACTGCCCGAGTCTGCCCAAGAGGAGATATCTGAGGAAGGTGCGCTGCTGGCAGTATTTGGTTTTGTGCTTGCCCTTCCAAGCCACCTTGCTCTGCTGCCTCGCCGCCATAATCAAGCGGCTTTGGAGCAATTATGTGGCATCAGCCACTGCGCATGGGTGCCCACCAGGTTGTGGAAAAAACAAGTCGCAAGTCAAATTGTCTTTTGACTTGATTTCGATGCAGAGGCCCTCCTGCATGCACAGCATCGGCTGTTGGAGGACCTGGCCGAGGCCAATGACTGCCTGGCTGCCATGTGTCTCCCAGGTAAGCGCCACTGAGTAAACTCTTATCCTCCTTGAGCCAGCAGTAGCCACCCAAGGAGCCCAGGTCTTAGGTGCACCTCCCTCGCCAATAATCACCCAAGGCCCAAAATCCAGTGTCTGTGCTTCGTCAGTGGTTCCACTGCAGGTATTAAGATTGGCTGCCTCTACATGGCTTGCAGGCGGGCTGGACTATGTCCCAGTGGCTCCCAACTGCTGCATGGTTCGGGTGCGGAACATTGGCCAGCTCACATGATCACATGCAGTCTGGGTAGCCTTCGCTAAACAGCTTCGGTACCATTTGTAAATAGTCCATCTTGCCTGCCTGTGTTATTTGCTCAGCAAGGCTGTGTGGGGTATGAAAGCCAGACCTCAGGCCTTGAGCTTTTTGTTTCTCCATCTCCCATGCTGCAGCTCGCCGCAGCCTTTGACATTCCCGCCATAGCGCTCTGCCTGGGGGCGTCATACTACCAGAGGCTCCTGATGCAGAGCAGGCCGATGCAGGCCGCAGCTGCCGCCTGTGGCTTCTTCGTGCACACTGGCGAGCGCTGGGTAGGTTATTCAAGCGGGCTGTTGGTACATGCATTGCGCGTGGCTAACTGCCTCATGTCAATTTCAGGGCTTGCTACCTGTTCCGACACAAAGCATGCTGTGTGTGTATTGCAGGAGATGCGCTGTGTTCCCTGCAACTCGACAGCTATGTCTGTGTACACCACCTGCATCTTCATGGCCTGCAAGGTAATGCCATGTTGTAAGCAGCTATGCCAATGTGTTGGATTGCAATACCAATGTATGGTCAGGTTGGGATTAGTGCAGGCATTTCTGTGGTACCATGCTCACTGCAAGACTTGGGTGGACCATGAGTTGCTAACCGCTGCTGCCTCCTGCTGCGCAGGTCACGGATCGCATCCCCTTCTCCAATATGTTCACCCACATGTTGCTATACGTGCTAGGCCGGCGCGTAAGCCGCGATCAGGTTAGAAAGGCAGCAATCCACAAACTGCAATGACCCTACAACGCGTCATGAGCTGGGCTTCCTACAGAGGACATTGGGTGCACTCGTTCATATTGCAGCATCTGCACTGCAGGCTGAGGAGCTGGAGAATGCCTGCCTTGTCAAGCTGGACTGGCGCCTGGGGCCGTATTTCAACCCAGAGCACTGATGTGCACTCAGCTGCCACGGTGCACCCCGGCCACCCCTGGTCTGCATAACACTAATGGGTTGATGGCCAAATTAGGCACCCGCTCATACTCACTCCCGCTCCATTGTCTGAAATCTCATGTCTTTGCAGACTGTCATTGCAGTACATCACAATTTTGGGAGGGCTCATACCCTAGAAAGCGCTTACGCCATTCCTTTACCATCTTTACCAGAGCCCGTACCTGTGCGTTCCCCACAAAGATTGATATCATGCTTTGAAGGTCTGCGCAAATTAGTCGTATCCCTGGTCATCCTGTTTTGTGTATCTACCTCTGTCTTGCGCCACTCTGCATGCCCTGCACGTCGTCTCTTGAATTGCTTCTTTTTGAGTGGCCCTGTCGGCGGAGTAACTCTTACTAGGAATTTTCACTCCATGTCAGGGTGCAAGCTGGGTGAGCCGCACCCTGTCAGTATTCATTGTGTACCAAGAGAGTGTTCGCATTTCCCCTTGTACAGCTCTGCTGGCCTTGGAAAGAAGCTGTGTATTGTCCTAGCATTGTACAATGTCTGTTCAAGGCTTTGGTCTTTTGCTTCTACGACCCAGCCCAGCAATAGTCCTGCCAACATGGCGGTGCCCTCCGTGCTTTGTCTCAGTCTCCCTTGTGTGAATCACACTTGCTGCACATATCTCTCTTGTAACCTTTACCTTGGAAGAAGCCATTTCCCCATCAAGATTGTAGCACCACAGGTACCAGCATTCCATGCCTCAGTGGTGCTGATGAGTGTAGGTGTATTCTTCACACTTCATGGCCGCTGTCCCTTGCACATTGTGACTTTGAGAACTACACCAGTACTGTTGCCACCTAGTGCCTAAGCGACACCTGCAGGCCAACAATACCACTGACCACCAAGACTCTCCACCGCCTAAGTCGGAGCCAGACACCTTCAACGCAAGCGGTCCAGCGCTGCAGGTGCACTGAGCAGCCGATCCAGCTGGCCATCCCTGCTGCTGTCACCGTCCCCGAAAGCACCACTGGCCAGCATGCCATGGTCAAAGCTGTAGTCATCCTCTGCCTCCTGCACCACACAAGAGGGCGACCTCGTTCAAAGTTGACTGGTGGGTGGCTGCTGATGCCATTGCAGTCAGACCACCAGGCGTTGTACTTGCGCACCGCATGCTGCCGCAGCTGGGCGTGCTGGGTCTGGCAGGCTGCCGGCATCTAGCTGTCCAGCGGCAACAGCTTGATGGGCAAGGTGACAGACAAATTTGTTGCTAAACAAAAACTGCTCCCTATGGGTCCACCATTATCCATTAACCACATGGCAGCGCAGCAGGGAGAGATGCCCCAAGGCGGGCTGTATACTCACTAGCTTTATATCTGGGAACAATTGGTCATGTGACACGCTCGCGCCAGCACCGTGGCTGCCACCCAGCTGTGCACCAACTGCGAAGGGGCCACCGGGTGCTGCAGCAAAGGGGCTGAAGCACAGCTCCATTGCAAGTTCCTGCTCTCTTGCTGGGTTAAGCCAGGGCGACACTGGCTCCTGCAGGTTCGGCTCCTGCTTGGGAGTGAGCGCAGCACATGGCGCACCAACCAGGCCTGCTGAAGCAGAGCCGCCCGAGGCTATGCCGCCGCTGCCGTACACTTGGTAGATGGCAGAGGTCAAGGCCGCTTGAGCAAGTCGGCTTCCACCCCAGACTCCCCATCCAGGATGTTGGTGCCAAGGCTGGAGCTGGGCAAAGCCACGCCCGGAGCATGCAGCGGCTGCGGCAGCAGCACGGGTGAGCTGATTTCAGCCACCCCAGTGGCCCCCAGCGGTCCTGCCTCCTGCATGATACATGGCTGGGTGGGGTTTGGGATCATGCCCTGGCTGCTGTGTCGGATGAACGTGGGGGTCTGGCCCAGTGGTGCACTTGCAATTGGAGCTGCCACAGGGGTTGTGTTTGTAAGATGTTCCATTGCTGCTGCTTGCATGGCAGTCAGAGCTGGGATCGCGGGGCTCGCCTGTGGTGTGTCCGGCGCACGGCTGGCGGTTGCAAATCCCGCCCTTGCACCTGATACTACGCGGAGCGCTGAGTTAGGGGTTTGATAGGGGGCGGCAGCGAAGGGTGTGTGGGGTGGGGCGGTCCCCATGGCAGGTGGGCTGTCCCTCACCGCAGGAGGCTGCTGCTGTGTAGTACCTGCCTGGCTGCCAGGGGCCATTTTTATCAGAGCCTCCACTACTGATGGGCTAGAGGCTGGCTGCATCGCTGTGGACAGCTGCTGGAACATGGATAGGTTGGGCAGGATGGCTAGCAAGGGGAAGGCAGGCAGCTGTGGCGAGCTTGCGGGAGCAGGGCCAGAACCAGAAGCGCTGGGCAGCTGCAACTGGTTGGTGAGGTGTGCTGGAAGCTGCGCTGCCGGGGCAGAGGTTGCGGGCACGCCTGGAAGCATGCGAACGGTGCATTATACATGCGTCACAACCGTTAGGGACTGCTGCCACGGAGCCTTTGGTCTTAGGCTTGGCGATGCATTGTTGCCTTATTCAAATACACCTTTATTTATGTGGCACCACTTGCAATCTTCATCGAAGCACTCCTACTGATGCACCGTCCAGCACAGGTGGCCAGAGACTTGAGCCCCCAAGAAGAGCGCGCCCAGCTGTGCACTTGAGAGTACCCAGCTCACCTGCCGGAGCTGTCTTCCCCCGCTTCCTGCCAGCCGCCGGCAAGCTGCTGTGCCGCCGCAGCTGCGCAGTTGCCGCTTCCGAGCCAATACTGAGGCTGCTGTGGCCACACCCTTGCCCCTGCTGGCCGACGAGTGAGGCGGCTGCCGCCGCCGCTGCCTCTGCTTCCGCCCCTGCTGCGGCGCCGGCCGCTGACGTGGCGGCACTGTCGAGACCCGCCACCATGCCCGCCACTGGCGGCGCCCCAGCTGGTTGCAAACCTTGCCCTCCAAAGCCGAATGCGCTGAGGTTAGCTGTCACATCAGTCAACCCGAAGCTGCCAGCTCTTGCCATGGAGGAGCCACTGGCTTGCCCTGCCCCCACCACAGGCAGCTCATGCACTCCCAGGCACCCTGCTCGCATGAGAGCTGCCCCCGCCGCAGCAATGGTGTGGGCATCGCTGTTGTGGCCACCCACCAACAACATGCTGCGTCCTGCCTGCTGTGCTCCTGTTAAGGGGTCCAAGTTGGCTGGCAGACTGCCTGACCGCGCCAAAGCTGGCTTGAAAGCCGAGGTTGCCCCACAAGCGGGCCCAGCACTGCTGCCGCCCTGGCCGCTGCCACTGCTCTGCTGTGAGCCTGCCCGCGCTGGCACTGGAGGCAGGCTGCCGGCCCGGGTCCTGCGCGGCAGCGGCCGTGCAAGTGGCGCACCAGGGTTGGAGCTGGCAGAGGGGTGCTGGGGCGGGGGCGAAAGCGGACCCCTAGGGTGCCACAGCTCGCGCTGCTGCTCCTCCTCCTCCTTCCCTTCTGTGGCTGCACCTGCTGCCAGACGCGCTGGCTGCACAGCAGGGCCCTTGCTGGCGCTGGAGCGGGCAAGCTGAAGGTCGCGACGCAGGCTGGCGATCTCAGCCTTCTTGGCTGCATTGTCTTCCTCCAGCTCTTCCACTCGCTGGCGAAGGTAGGCCCACTCCTGCGCCTTGCGCTGCCTGCGATGGGACGGCACGGGACCTAGGGGACATGTCAGAAGGGGCCTGAGGGGCGACAGGCGCATGGAGCGTTGCTGTTCTTTGTCTGGGGCGGGGATGCATGATTTTGCCTCCAACAACTGTCTGCATGCACTGAGGCGGGCAGGCAGCATCCTGTCTGGACAGCAGATGGCTCATGGTGCATGCATTTACCATATCATAATTAAATGTGGTGTTTTGCACATAGCCTGGCCTCCTGCAGGTCCCTTGAAACAAAGTACGGCGGGGGAGTACGCAACCCTACTAGCCTGCTGGCTTGCGCATTCTCCCTGTTCCTCTTCCTCTTGGCAATCTCCCGCAGGGCTCGGTCGTCCAGGGAGCTCAGGTCCTCCGGCACAGGAATCTCCTTTCGACCACGCTTGCCTCGCTTAGGACCGCTAGGTTCGGAGGCTGACGTTTCATTGGTGTCCATGGTACAGTCCGACATGGTGGCTGTTCTCACTGAGAAGTGTTCGCACGAAGTCTTCAAATGGAGGCTACAGCGGGAACTTGGCGGATGGGTAGTTGACCAGCTGTCGCTGAGCTGTGACTCATGAACAGTGCCAACCTCTACAAGGCGACCCTCAAGCTGTGGTACAAGCTACTCTTGAGCGACATGCCTTACAAGGTTTGTCTAGCAACAAACTTCGAAAGCAGACTATCTGGGTTACATGCTTCCTTCGCTACACAAACAAGATGTATGCATGCAACTACTTCCCAGTTCCTTCAACATCAACTCAATGAGGGTCCCATGCTGATGGTGACCGGGTGCACATGTGGGCTTCAGCAGCATGCACGGAGTCATGACGAGAGAAGGGCCTTGCTAGCCATGCAGCGGCAAGTAGCGAGACACCGGCAGCATCGCCAATGCATGCAGAAGGATTGCTTCATCATGTAATCTACTTCCACACTTCAGCTCTGCTTGACATACATGATCGCTGCCGGGTTGGCATTTGCACTGCTTCGCACATCCACTGCAGTTGTTCCCCCTTTCAGCCAGCCTGTAGGTGTGGACCGCCCGCCTGAACCAAGTGGGTACCAGACAAAGGCCTGCAAGGACAGAGCATCATACTGCATGTGATTCAAAAGCGAAGCTCATTAGGGATTTCAAAGGACGGCGCGCCCCCGGCATGTTCGCAATGCCAACAAGCAGGGTGCAGTGTGGGTCCCCCCACAAAACGAGGCAGCTCCTTGTTGGAGGGGTAGCTTGATGGCACTGCAAGGGCACTCCCAACCCCAGCCCAAGTTTGAACTCCCAAGGCAATCCCAAAGAAAGCTAGACCTGCTACCGAGGTGCACTGGAGCGTCACCTACCTCCCACCAACGACATGCCGCAGCAGCCTTCCATGACCACCCCACCCAAGCCAAGCTCAGCTGACATCTACCGCCTCACCTGGCAGCGTTTGTCCGCGTTGCATAGCTGCGCCAAGGCGTCGGGCTGGCCATCATGCTGGCACATGGTGCTGCTGTGGTTAAACGCTGGGGGCACAGTGTCTGCAGGCAGCAGCAGTGCTGAGTCGCACTGAGGTCCACAGGCCCCCAGTGTGCGCAGACAGTGGCAGGCAATCCACTTTACCGTGGTGGAAATTGTGCATGGTGATCGCCGGAGGGGGCTTGGCGTGTCGGTCAAGCCCAGCAGCACGGCACTGTGCATGAGCAGCAAGTGGATGTGTCCAGCCGTGCAATCCTCGCTACCGGGGCAGCCTTTGATGCAGAAGTTGCCAGGCTAGCCCCGTCCCACTCACTCTGGCAGGGGAAGTCAAGCTTGTCCCTCAGCTCCTGCCCGGCAACTGTCTGGTAGCCAGGTACAGTAGGAGCAGCCGGGGGCAGCGCGGACCGGGCAGTCTGCGGCAGGACAGACTCGATCTGTGGGCTAGCAAGGCAGCAAAATGGTGTTGGCCGGGCCAGATTCTCTCAATAACCAGCTTTTGCCCGCACCGAGCAACCCCAAGCCTCCTACATTTCCCCATGGCGCATGCAATGACCACAGTAGCTGGGTTCCCAAGCCGTGGCAGGCAAGTCCTCAGCGCCTGAGCTCGGCAAGGCCAACCAACACCACACTGGTTTGCATAAGCCAGGCTCAAGGCACTGTTTCTACAGCCGCCACCTCATGCACCAGCCACACAAGCGGTGGTGTCACGCGCCACCACCCCTCGTGAGCCAGCCCCCAAAAGACTCACCACTGCTCCCTGCTGGCTACCATTGCCAGCAGGCGGCTGGGCAGAGGCACCCGCAGCCCCTGGTGCCCCTCCGCTGGCAAGGCCGGCCAGGGTGTCTCTGATGAAGGGCAGGACAGCCTGCACATGGCAGGGCAAGTGGTGAGAGTGACCTGAGCAAGTGAAGAGGTGGGTGGCTAACAGATCCTGACCTTCATGGCTAGTTCTGGGCTGTGTGTGGCTCAGGCGTCTGTCTGACTCACGGGCAACCAGCCTCGCTGTGACTGCGGAGCTTGTACTTGATGGAGCTGTGGTGCTGCAGTAGGGCTCTGTGCTGCGAGGCATGTCTGCTGCCATGATAAGGGTTGTACCCGCGCACTGCTGTCCCCGAAGGCACAGCTGCTGGTCTCACCGCCTTTTGTGCAAGTATCCGCCCCTATGGCGCCGGCAATACAGCAAGCACCCTCTACAAACCTCTGCCCGGGCGGGCGGTCATACACCTGGCACACCCATCCACTTGGAAGATGCAAGAAAAACCCACGGACCTGCACGTCGGTGTAGACTCCCGGGACGCCCGGCTTGGCGCAGCCGATGCCAAAGCTGATGATGCCCACCTGCAGGTCGCCGGCCGGGCTGTCACCCATCTGGAGCAGGGGCCCTGCAGCAGCCAGCAGCCAAGGGCAGCGGCAGCGGCAGGCTCTGCTGTGTGGCTGGTCTGCTGGTATACCTTGCACCCGTGGCCAAACAAGGCCATGCAGCTGGATTGTGGATGTGCGTTCCGCTTCGGCCGCCCAGCTCCTCCAGCAGGGGTTTGGCATCCTCACTCCTCGCCCTGTAAAGCTCTGACTGCAGTCACTCGCGATGGAGGCTTTCCTAGCCGTGGCTGACAAGGTGAAGGAGCAACCAGTTAGGCTTTGTGCATGGCAGTTTGTGCAGGCAGGTGCGAGAATGTCCCTGCCGAACCACCCACCGCCCGAGTCTCCTTGGCAGGCGTCGACTGGCGGGATGGCCGGCCAGACCTGGGTCGGGTTGTTAGGTCCCACCTGCCCAGCGCACAGCATGGTGGAGGTGATGGGAGCGCCTGCTGACACAAGAAGCGCACAGACGTCAAGTTCAGTCTAGTGTCCTTTACGCCTCTTCCGGCTCGTGGCTTTGGTCCGATATTGGTTGCCCAATTACGAGTGTGTGACCACCGAGCGGACTTGTTGCTGTCGCCTAATGACTCCCAATCCCCATGCTGGCAAATCTCGACATTAGGTGTCGCCCCTTGACAGCAACATGTCCCACTGCATTGTAGGTGGAGCTCTTTCGGCAGACACAACCGCAGGGTAGCATGGCCCTCCCATGCGGTATGCCCTGCCATGCCTGCCATACCACTGACGTAGGGGCGGCGACAGCAACCAGCGCAGCTTCTCCTGCGCCACCCACCCACCCACCCACGCTCTTGAAGGCGTCCACCTCCTGGCACTGGGAGCGCGGCACCAGCGGCACCTGCCCCATGCGCAGCACCTCAGCCAGCTGAGTCGTCACCAGGCCCCACCCCAGGATCGTGAAGTTGTTGCCGCTGCTCCCTGCACCACCCGCGCAGGACGTGCCCCATTACATATCAGGCTGCCATGAGCTGGACCTACTGCATTCAGGGTGCTAGGGGGAGGTGCTGCCGAAAAGTGAGGCGTGTTCGGCACGGTCATGAGCGACCATGCAAAGCATGCCCAGCAGGAGGTGCCGCCGCCGCCAGGGCTTAACAATTTCAGTGTTGATCACATCCATGCAGTCGTGGTCCCTTTGCACCCAAGGTAGTTGCATCCAGTTTGCAGCAGCAACGCATGCTTGGCTAATCAACCCAGGAATATACCTATACCCCCCCCCCCCACCCGCCCACCACCACCACCATCACACACCCCCCCACACACACCTTGCGCCAGCTGGATGCCTGTGTTGAGCGGGACCACTGGGAAGGGCACCGGCTTCTCCAGGACCAGCAGCGCCACGTCATCGGTGAAGTTGCGCCCAAACTTGAAGTCGGGGTGGATGAGGGTTTGTACTATGGGGAGATCACGGTTTATTTGGTGAGCCCAGGAGCCCCCCAGCAGTGTCAGCCTGAGCTGTTCCGATCACGCAGTGGTGCTCAAGGCATGGTGCATGAACCAGCTGTTTGAGCTAGGGACTTTCTCTTGAGCTAGGGACTTTTTATTTGAGTTCGAATGCAAGCAGGCTGGCCTGGAGACCATGTGTCAAGCCCACCAGGATGTGAGAGGCCCGGGCACACCTGACTTGAGAACAAAGGAGCCGTTGGCATCGTTGCCTCGGTCGTAGCGCCCCACCGCCACGTCTGGGTGGGAGACATCGTCGGCCAGCTGGCCAGTGGTCTCATCAAAGAAGCTGCATGCAGGGGCAAAGGCAACGGGAGGGCAATGGGGTTCGTCCTACCAGGCGGTACTGCAGCAGGCTGGTGTTTCGAGGCAAACCCCAGGGAGGTACTACACCAGGAGAGCATAGCATTTGCGAGAAGGACTGGAACGGACACCGTACATGGCATGCAGCCACGGAGGGCCACTGTAAGAGCAGGTGTGCTGGGTGGTTTGGATTTACAGGACGCTCCATGGCTGGAGGACTCCTGAACTGTGCCAGGCAGGCAGGCCGCCCCTCGTCACACATCCCTACCAGTGAGCCGCTGTGAGGACCACGTTGTCCCTGATGAGCGTGCCGCCACAGAAATGGTCGCCCCCCGGGGGCACCCGCAGCGACACCATGTACGAGAAGCGGCCCTGCACAGCCCACACAAGACCCCGGGGCGGGGCCTCACGTTGATTTATGGAAGTGTGGCATGGAAAGGGGTGTAGTGGGATACTTCGGCAGCAGCGCATGTTGCAACAGCGGGAAGCCACGTAGGCCTGCCTTGGCCAGAGCGGCAGGCTGGCTTCACTGCGAGGACCCCAGTGGGCATGACACACAGCAGCATCTCAAGCCAGCCACCACCCCCCAGCGTGTGCTGAAAGGCCGTGTCTTTGCAGGTTGCCTAGTCTCGCAGGCAGCTGCTGGCACCCCGCGAGCTGACAAGCATGACCAACTTGCTCACCGCATCTTCAAGATCACCTACCGGGGGTGCGGGGCGGCCCGAGATGATTCCGTACGGGTGCTCGTACTGCGGGTCCACCAGGGCGCCAGCTGTGCCCTCCTGCATGGGGAGTGAGGCCCCCCTACGAGCTGAGACGCCCACCGAATGTGGCTGAATGTAACTGGGCTCTCTCAAGGTTCTCAACTCAAATCACACGTGAGATGCTGGCCAGTGGGGCAACCAGGCGTGCTGCTCATCACTGGGGCGGGGCACCAAGGGCAACAGATCTCAGAGGCAGCTCCCATTGCCTGAAAAGCCTTGCTCCAACAAGAAGCGCCCACGCACGGAGTGCCGCACCGGCCAGCTGTTGTTGTAGGGCTGGGGCGTATAAGGGTTCACCAGGATGATGGACAGGTCATCAGCCAGCTCCTCCAACTGTGTCCTGGCAACAGGGCACTGCATGAGGCTTACAGGGGTGGGCTGCACTGGGAGCACTGCTGGCAGCGTGCATGGGCTGGGTAGTGCGCAGGAGCTTGCCGGCGCATAGCACTGACAGGAGGACCAGTGGCCCATGCATGCATGGGGTTACTCTCCCACCTGTTGTGGGGATCGATCTTCAGCTGCGGGTTCTGCTCCTGGTACTTTTGTAGGAAGCCGTAGAAGCGGACAAACCCAAAGAGCTGGTCATAGTAGCTCGAAGAGTGTATCTGCGGCCAGGAAAGTGTACAGCAAAGTAGGGCTCCCATGCAGCGCGACTTGCATATGCAAGCGCCCCATGCGAGTCACCAGGGCAGTTTACTTGACAGCTGGCTGAGGTGATATTCAACACCTTTCTGCAGGAGGCTGGTTGTAGCTATTGCCACACATCAGTCAAGGCTGCCAAATCTGGCTAGGCCGATGGAAAGAGGCTGCATGGGCTATCAGGTGCAGCAGAAGGGTTGGTACTTACCCCCAGAGGCTGGCGCTTTCCCACAGCCACCGCCAGCAAGGTGAGCACAATCAAGGGCCTCATTGTTGAAAGCCAGGTATTGTGCAGAAGCAAAGCTGACGAGCGTCAAGGCTTCCTGCAGCTTCCCTGCTGTTAGCCTAGTAGGAGGGCCTCCAATTAGCTGTAGCTGCTTACCGGGTAAGCCTACAAGCCAAGCAGATCAGAGGTGGAAACAGAGCTGAAGCGTTAAGAGGCATGCGCAAGCAAGCAGGCCACCTTGGGGCTGCCCCATGGTGTGTGGATCCCGCCAGGGTATCAAAAACGATCCCCCGCGGCCTGTCCAAGGTGACTTTTGGGGGGTCGTCTGGCGGCCCTACGTGTGTATAAATGCGGTCTGGCGCTCGGAATCGCATGTGCGCCAATCCTTGCTGGGCCTTCCATCCTTGAAGGTCGCCAGGGGGCAAGAAATACCACCCCAGGGGGATACCGTCCTGCTGGCAACCCACTTCCACGCCCTGTTGAGCTCGCCATTGGCAGGTATTCGCACCATTCGCTGCGCCCCTATATAGATTTTGTTTGTGGCTATCGTGTCATGCGTCGGTGGAGCAGGGTGCAGGCATGACAAGATAGCATACCAGTTGCGACCCTGGCTGCTTCAGCCTTATCGAGTCCTATCTTTAGCGCCTGAACTGTCGTGCAAGGCCTCCAGCGGGATAAACCCTGAAGGCGCGCCCTTCTCCTGGTGCCAGCAGCCCCTGCTGGCAAACTGATCCAAGCTCGCCCACCCACCGTCTGCGCGCCTACATGACTTGGCGGCTGCGGCGTTGGGGCGTCTCTAGCGGATGAAGTCCAGCAAGTTCCGGGGGGTGACTCTGTTCAGGCCCACCGGCAAATGGCGAGCCCAGGTACCCCCCAACTGTCCCCTCCTCCCTGCATGCAGCAACACCCACTATACATCTGTTCCCAGCCTTTCACAGGGCGAGCTGCACAACCAATCCAACAATCACACCACCGACCGTGGCTGCAGATATCTGCCGGCGGCAAGACGCTGTCCCTGGGCGACCATGAGACTGAGCAAGAGGCGGCCAGGGCGTTTGACCGAGCTCTGCTGCACAAGCAGGGCCGGCAAGCCAAGACAAACTTCCCCCTGGCGGAGTACGAGTCGGAGATGGAGCACCTGCAGGGTGCGTGGGTGGGTGGGTGGGTCCAGCCCGCTGCCTGGGCCGCTGCTGTGTGGGCGGCGGCGGCCGTTGCTGCTGCTGTTTCCGCTGCTGAGATGGTACTGCCAAAGTGTTCCTTCGTTTTGTGCTGCCACCCGGCTTCTAAGGCGAGGGCAAGTCTGTGCTGGAGTGAGTGAGTGAGCCCCTTGGTCCCTGGAAGGCGGCGAGGGCTATGCAGCGCCCGTAGCGCCTTTTGCTCACTGGCTGGGCGGTTATCTGCCCTGTGCACACATGTCCCGCCGAGCAACCCTTATTGGTTGGTACATCGCCTGTGCAGCCATGACCCATCAAGAGCTTGTGGCGCTGCTGCGGAGCAAAGCGCGCAAGTCGGGGGCGCAGAGCTCCCACTACCGCGGCGTCTCGCTGCTGCGCCAGACCGGGCGGTGGCACGCACAGATCAATGTGGGGGGCAGGCAGGTGCACCTTGGCTTCTTTGGGACCGAGGAAGAGGCGGCGCGGGCCTACGACAGGTGGGCGGGCAGTTGATTGGTTACCAATGTCTTCCCTTTCCTGCGCAACACCATGCACCCCCTCCTGCTTGGGAGCAGGGCGTGCTCGGCATGCTTCTGGTACTGTGGCCCTTTCACCCACCTTGCCCATACCCAGCCTCATAAATGCAAGGCTGCCATCGGCAGGGAGCTTCAGGCCCCAGTTGGCATGCTCCCCTCCTCCGCGTCCTGCTGTCTCGCTGCAGGCCCGCTATCAGGAGGGCTTTCAACGGCCCTTGGGGAACACTCCACCAGTGGCATGGCCGCCCCCCTGGCTGTAAGCCCGCTATATCTAGTCCTCGTGGCTGGTATCATTTGCTCATTTATGTTTCCCTGAACCAACCTGGAAAATGAAACAGAAAGCAACGCTTGCATTATGGTGTGTCCGCCTGCTGCAGGGCCGCCATCACCAAGGGCTCCAGCGACGCCGGCGCGCGCATCATTACTAATTTTGCGCTGGCCGACTACCGAGAGGAGCTGGGGGTGCTGCAAAGCGTGAGCCAGGCGGAGCTGATGTCAGCACTGGCAGATGAGAGGTGTGTCAGTGAATGTGTGGTGCGGTGGGAAGAATTGTAAGATATTGTATAAAACCCTAAGGTGGTGATGCTGGACCATGCTGTGGTTGCCTCCTTGCCAAGCTGCAACAGAATGTGTAAGTCTGCGTGCCCAAGTTGGCAGGTATGTGGGTGACGTCTGCTCCAGTGGGCAGCCTGTCATGGAGACCTTGTTGGGGAGACGCTGTAGTCAGGGGGAGAAAGTAACGAGGTGCACAACATCCCTGCCCAATAACTTAGGTCGCAAAGTCTGACCTCAATGCCCACACAAAGTACAGGGTTTTCCTGAGGTGACCGTCGCTGGATTTGGGTTGGCTGGAGGTGCATCACTGATGTGCTGCACACCTTTGCATGCCACGTGCTCATCATTAATGCGCTGTGGTCAAGTTGTCTACCTTGTCAAGTAAACACCCCCACCCTAAGGCTGCTGCTGCTGCTGCTGCCGCCTCTGCAGCACTCGGAAGCCTGCCATGGAGCTGCTTGCCTCGGGCTTCAGCCAGCGCGCGGCAGCAGCCGTGTTTGGCCGCTCGCTCCACCCCGCGCCCGCGCCCCAAGCACTGAACGACATGCTGCCCAAAGCGGAGCGCGCACTCCCTAAGCCGCCGGCGCCCGCGCTCAGCCCGCTCTGGCAGCTCGCACAGCACCCAGAGCAGGCGCAGCAGGAGGGGCACCAGCTGGAAGAGGGGGAGCTGTATCTGCCCGGGCAGCTGGGGGTGCAGCTGAGGCTTGCGGACCCCGACCATGGGGAGCAGCAGGGCGAGCGCTCCCAGCGGCAGCAGGGAGAGGAGCAGGCAAAGCATGGAGGACTGCGGCAAGACAAGTGGGAGGAGCAGCAGGGACAGCACGCCGCAAATGGAGGGTCTCCCGGGGGCTCGCCTGCGGCACCTACAAGGTGAGGGCAGGGTCTGTGTGGAGTGTGTAGGGGTGCTACTAAAGGATCAGATCCCGCCGCTGGGAGGCCAGGGGCGTGGCTTTGTTGTAGCTTTGGATGCAAACCTCTGGTAGCGACAGAGATTGATCCCAGGGCAGCTGTGTCCCTGGGTGAGAATGCCACTATCCGCTGGATTGTGGATTATTGCGTTGCCGGCATTGTCATTTCCACTTTCGAACCTAACTCCAGCCCTGCCGTGACACCTATCCTTGCAGGCACAGCACCCGCAGCAGGCAGCGGCCTCGGGACCAGGCGTCCCCGCCCCCACCCCTGGCCCCGCCACCACCGGCGCTGACCTCCCCCTCGAAGCTGCCCCTGGCCAGGTCCCCTCTCCCTCCCAAGACGCCCCAGGGGCTGCCGCCAGCAGCCGCCCAACAGAGGAGGCCCTCGCCCTCGCCGCTGTCACCAACGCCACGCTCGTCCGCCAGGGCCCTCAAGGTGCCCCCGCCGCTGCTCATGCCGCCTGGAGGCAGCTCGCCGGGGGAGTGGCCACCAACGGGAGCAGACCCGAGCTCCTCGGCTGCCTCTGCCTCTGCTGCTGTGGCTCAGCTGCAGCAGGCCACCTTGCTGACCAGCCCCAGGGTGGTGGAGGAGCCGCGGCGCCCCCTACGAAGGAGCGCCAGCGCCGGCGCCCTGGGCAGGCGGGCGGGCAGCGCCAGCAGCATGAGCGCCCTGCCTGCTGCCGGCGGCGCCGGCAGCAGGGGAGCTGGCAGCGCTGCTGCGGCCGCAGCAGCAGGAGCAGCAGCAGTCCACAAGCGTTCCCAGTCGTACACCGCTGCTGAGGCAGAGGGGCAGGAGCTGTTTGCTGGTGTCCCCCTTCTTCGGCACTCGCGCAGCGGTTCGCCCTTGCATCACCCAGTCACCCATCATCAAGACGAGAGAGACCAGCACCATTATCACCAAGACCAGCAGCAGCAGGCAGAGCAGGACACGCAGCTAGAGGTAGCCGGAGGGCGCAAGCGCAGGAAGGTGGCCCGCCCAGCACGGGCAGCGCACTCGTGAGCGACATTTCTACTAGCCAAATCTCTCTCTGCAGGCTCGATCAGATAAGGAGTAGTTGATCAGATCCACACAGATAGCCAGGTTGTTGGAGATGTGATTGAGTTGCAGCGTTAGAGGTGGGCATGGCACACATATGGGCTTGCTACCATGGCTAAGCACTGGTGCCTGTGCCATGCGGCCTGCTGGTGAGCTGTCAGTTGCCTAGGAAACCCCCCAATAATGTCTCTGTGCATCTCAGTTGATAGACTGCACTCGCTCATTTTGTTTTGTCGCAAGGCGCGCTGTGAAGTTCGCCGCTGTCCTGTTTGCCCCACCGCAATTGTTCCGGAGGGCTGTTTCTTTGCTGCATTGTGGCTCCAGAGGAGTACCAGCTCGCCCCATTGGGTGGCGCAGTGCTCAAGCATCATCTTTGCGCATGCTGCCAGTTGCCATTGCAAGCCTGCATGCCATGATAGGCTCAGTTCAGTGTCTACCCCTCCGCGCCCTGCAGTACACTGTCCATACAGCAGTGAATGCCGTGGTGGGCGGGCTGATGTACAGTTGCCATGCATACTAGTGAGTGCCTCCTTCCTTGCCTCGGCTGAGGGGTCAGGTGTGCAAACTTGGTTAGTTTGGTCAAGTGCCACGTCAGCGGCTTCCCTTCGATTGCACTCAACAGTCCTCAGCTTAGGAGCGTTGTTTGCATTGTCCACTGCAGCGCTGCTAAGTTGTGGTCCTAGCATCGTCCAGTTCTCTGTTCAGTCTTCTCTTGTCCAGCTTGCTCGCATTGGGTCGGTGCCAAGGCTTGTGAACGCTGTTGCCCAGTCAATTCTCTGGCAATAAAAGGGGAGCTTCTTTCTACTTATAGGCTACAGGTTGGTTTATTGCAGGTGTGTGCATGCGGGGTTGCAGGGTAGCCACGAAGTATGCTGTGGAGTTTGTAGTATGAAATAAGTTTAATCTTTTGGCAGAGTTGTAGGAGCTGGCAAGGCTGTGCGATTGGGCTGAGCACTTGCCTGGGAGGTGAGGAGTTGGCCACTAGTAAACCCCACTAGTAACGTGATGAACACTATCAGTTTGGGTCCGCCGGGGGCCTGATACAAATGGCTGCTGTGCTGCTGTCCTGTGGCATCTGGGTACCTGTATGCTCAGCTGCTCAAGTGTTTGCTTTTGTTGGGCTTGCTGAAGTTAGACGTTGCATTGATATACCGATAGAGCAAGATTTGGCATGGGCTGGTGTTGTGTAGATATGCAGGGCTTGCAGAGTTTTGTTTGGGGCACTTCCCCCTTGGTCCACTGAGTTAGGCTTGGTGATTAGCAATGCCTGGACCTGTAAGGTGGTCGAGGTGCTCCGTGCCAAGGACAGGGAACACTCACTTCCCAATGCTGGCACCTGGGAGTCCAACGCTCTCCTCTAGACTTGTGTAGCAGAGCTGTGCTCAGGAGCCCCAAGATGATGATCCTTAAGAAACCTGTGGCAGCCTGACCAGTGCCCCACAGGTCACCGCTGGATGTCCTTCACCTGTTGTGCACCCAAGCTGCATGCACACTTGCCGCCGCCGTAAAACTTCAGCAAAGCTGCAGGCGCACACGCTAGACTACCACACGCTCCGGGCGGTGCAGGTTACAGTATACGTGCATTCGGTTGAGACCATGGGCTCAGACGGCGGCCATTCAAGGGTCACCGCCAACCTCTCAAACTCAGGAAAGATGTTCCACTAAACCACTCCCACCGCCAGGAGACAAAGTCCTAGGCAATATCCCCAACCTCTGGCAAAGGACCTAAGGACTGCTGAGCCTGGCCGTCAGAGCTATGCACCTGAGTGCACTCAGCCCCGACGACTCGCACATGGCTGGCCGCAACCTATCAAAGTGCCAGCCGCCATCAACAATAAGCCACCTCAGTGCCATAACTACAACCCGCTCATCCCTACACCATGGTGTCAAGCTGCAAAGCCGCACTCCGCCAAAGCTGCACCACATGGACCGCGGGATGTTCAGTGCCGCTCAAAGCTCGCTTACAAGGCGCGTTGCCGGCCGGCCCGCTGCTGCTGCTGCTGTGGCTGCAGCCTCAGCTTGCCGTAGCGGCCGGGCGGCATGGGCAGCACCACCTTGTCTTCCTGGCCCACCACCTCTTCGTGGGTCCGCATCTTGTCAAACGCCTCAAACAGGCACTTGACTGCACCAACAACATCACAGCGATGGAACCACACATGGCATGGTTGACCTACGGCTGACGGCCACGCATGCACGTGGCAGCTGCGTTTTGCAGCACATGGCAATCATAGCAACATCGCAGGCGGACCGCCATCTTGATTAACCCATATGCAAAAGTTCAATCAAGCTTTGCCACAAACTGCCACACCGGCACTAGAACCGATAGGCAGAATGAAGGGTCGCTGACACCCATCTCCTCAAGGCAGCCATAACCTCCAGCACAGCCCAACGCAGAACCCCTGCCAGCGCCCAGGAGCACCCTGGAGCCGCAAACCCCGCGAGAACCCCTCATACCGTCAAGGGGGCTTTGCCGCGCACCTAGCAAGGACAGAGACACCTGCTGACCTTCGTTTGTACATGGTTTTCCTATTCTCACTCCCGCACCTGTGCTGCGTGTGTTGCGCGAGCCGTACACCTTGACGCCAATGTCATGCAGCCCGGCCATCTTGCAGATGTCGTAGATGAGGCCGGAGGCAACGATGCCGCGGCCAGCTGCCTTGGGATACATGATGATCTGCAGCAGCCAGCGACACCTTCCCCATACTTGGTCTCAAAGATGGGTCCAGAGCACAAGGCTTGAGGAGGACACCTTGAACCCCTCGTACCACAAGCTTCAACTGGCACTCGACTGGGGAGGGCAAGCGGGCACGACCCTTGCCGCAGTTGAAGTTTGGGCCAGGCATGGAGAGCGACAGCTGACCTGTCGCGCCAGGCAAGGTGGCCACGGGGAGCCACCAGCCACCCTGTCCTACCGCCTGCCAAGGCCCTCTCCCTAGTGTGCCACCATGCTACTACTCTGTCTCCCCTGTGTCAACCAATACGTGGTGGCGGAGGGGTGGCAACAATCGCCTAGAGGGCTGCCTCCCCGCTCACAGGCAGCACGACTACCAGGCGGCAGGCACCTCCAAAGATCAGGCCTGGGCCGACTCAGGGGAGGTGGCGCCTGGCTCCCCGGCTTTTCCCTCCACAGCCCTGGCACGGCCTGCCCTGCCCTGCCCGCTGCCCTCGGCTCACCTTGACCTTGCCAAACTTGGCCTGCATGGGCTCGGGGATGGTGTGCTCGTTGAACCGCGGGATGGGGTATAGGTTCCTGCAGGCAGGCACGCGGGCGGGCAGGCAGGCAAGTAAGAGGGGCCACGGCAACACCACCAGCACACCCACATACATGGGTGGGATGCACGTCAGCGAGTCCGATCCCTGGTTGAGTACCTACTCTTGATCTGCCGCAGGGGTTAGGGCCTACATCGCTTACCCATGCATCAACACTGCCACAACTCACAAGTGGCACTACGCCGATCTGGGTTGCCACGCCCTTTGAAAACCAATTCTCAATGCCGGTGCCCGCCGCTCCCTCATCCAAGCACACCGCACACATCCTCCACTCAGCGCCCTGACCGCTCACAGCCCTCCACGTTGGGACGACCCCCGCTGCCCGCCCCCTTCCCCCCCAGCATGCCTGCAAGCGCGCTGGTAGGCCTTCTGCACCGCATCCGCGGTCTCCGCTGCTTTGCCCTGGCCCAGCCCCAGCACCCCGTCGCCGTTGCCCACCACCACCAGGCAGGAGTAGCGGTACAGGCCGCCGCTCTTGGTGCCCTTGCACGTGTAGTTAACGTCCACCACCTGCCAGGGGCAGCAAAGCGCTTCTCATAGCAGCGAGGTCCAGGGCTGCCGGGGCTAGCAGGCAGTTGATCTACAGGTTCCATACCCTGTATGAGGCTGCAGCCATGCCATTAGCTGCAGACAACACTGGCAGGCCCGACAACCACATGGAGAACGCAAGCACTGCCCAAATTACCAACCCTGTTCCCCCTCCCCCGTCCTCCCCCATAGTCACCAGCCACCCTCCCCTGGGCCCTGCAAGGCGCCCCCCACCCACCTTCATGCTGAAGTTCTCCGGCGGCTGGAACTGGCGCTGGATCTCCTGCCACTCCTGCATCGCCTCGGGGTCCGCCTGCAGCATGCCGCCCTGCAGCAGCTTCTGGAGCACGCTCCTGCAGCCAGGACAAGGGCAGCAGCCATGCAGTGTGGGCTTTGCAAGCTCTCTTGCACCACTACTACTGTCAGTGCCTAGCTGATGGCAGGAGCGGGAGAGCAGGCGCCACGGCTGGCGCCAGCAATGGAGGACAACCAGGCCGGCCGACCCAGCACACCTGTCCTGGCCGAGCCGCCCCCTGGGCACGGACAGAAGGCAACTATTACCGGGAAGGGAAGCCGGCTGGCAGTAGTCCCCTCCTGAGGGGGCAGGCCTCCCAGCCCGCCCCTCCTAGGTGCCTCCTTCAACGTTCCCCCACTTCCACAGCCACAATCGCCTACGTCACACCTGCACAACCCCACCCACCCCTCCCCACCCGCCAGTCGCCGACTCCCCACACCCACGCCCGCACGCACCTCTGCGCCCCCTTGCGCAGCCCGCCCAGCTTGGCCATGAGGTCAAACTCCTGCTGCTCGCTCAGGGCCTCCCCAGCTGCTATACCCAGCTCCTCCCCCTCGCCTCCGCCCGCCTCATCATCAAAGCCTTCAAGACCCTCGTCCTCCGCCTCGTCGGAGGCTGCTGCTAGGGGCTGTGGGTAGGCATAGTCCTCGCCACGATACTCGTCCCCCGTGAAGAAGCTGCGCAGGGAACAGCGGGAAGAGAGGGTGGCATGGGTACTAACGTGGGGCCTGGGGCATGCAAGGGCGCCATGGTGAGTCAGCTCTTGCTCACTTTCTACAAGCACAACAATGGACTGTGCACCTGCTGCGCAGAACGCAGTGAGGATTTCAACTAGCGACAATCAATGTACCAGGTGTTTTGTTAAGTTGGCGCCTTGTCGTGGGGGTTGAGGCTCCAATGAGCCACGTGACCAAGAAGCCAATAGCCAGCAAGTTACAGGTGCCAGTATGCATCCACTGCAACCATGAGCCCCCTACCCAGCTCCTCCCTGCCGGCCAGCACAGCGTAGTGCTGTATTTTTGTTGGCCACATTAGAACAGCACCACCCCGACGGTCTGCCGCTGCAGGCCATAGCGTGCCCCAGTGCTGTCGCCGCCCACACCCCTCGCTGGCACCACCGCACACCTGTCCACAAACTTGCCGGCTCCTTCTACCCCCGGCGCGCCCGCCTGCAAGCGCAGCAGCTCCTGAATGCGCCGCTGCCGCTCCGCTACCTGCTCATCCTCTTGCAGCTCCTCCAGAGAGCGGTTGACCCGCTCAAACAACTGCTTGTGGCTGGGTCGGTGTTGCAGCCGCCCCTTCTGCCCTGTCTCTAGCTCGTCAAACTCCTCCTCCGCCTCGTCTTTCCGCCGACCCGCTGCGAAGGCTGCATGCTGCTGGTATTGCTGGCCAAGGGCGGCTAGGGCTCGTGATAAAGGAGCTGTGATGCCATCTGCTGCTGCGACGGAGGTGCTGCACCCAAGCTGCGAGCTAGCACAGCGTGCTGCTGATCGCAGCAGCTGGCTAACTGAGCGCATGTGGGTTGCGACTAGCCTATCTGCTGCCTGTACGGTTTATTACAGGGATGCAGGGTGCCAGGGTTAGCTTTCCTTGCACTGCGTGTAGTGTAAGATATTGTATTTAACTCATAGAATAATGCATAGACAAGCAGGGGATGTATTGGCGGGACTCGCGTGCCATGTCAGCCTCATTAGTCATTTAGTGCCAAGCCACACATGCCAACATCGTCGTGATAGCCAATGTGTCTCATCGGCTGCAAACATCTGCCAATGACGTTGCTGGCTGGCTACTCATTGTGCCAGCAAGGCAGTGCAGGCTCCACTGCTGTCTGCACATACTGCATGTTTTCTGCGCACAGCTGTCTCAGGTGTCTAAGGCGTCCTGCGTTGCTCCTTCAAGCTCAGCTGACAACACTGAAGGAATCAACATCATCACAAACCATGTGCCAAGCTCACGTTACTAGCAACAACTGTGGGATGATCCCCTGTCACAGCGGAATCATAGTCCGTGTACAGTCCCAGGTCTTCAGCAGATCCAAAAAGCACTGCCATAAAAGAGGCCACCACAACCATGGCACAAATATAGCCACGGGATGAGGTTAAACCGCAGTTTGAAAGTTCGTGGAAATATCAGGAGCAGGCAGCCGGGGTTCCGTATGTCCCTGTGACTGCAGCCTTGCTTGCTACACTAAGCAACTGTCTTAGCAGGGCCTCCTGTCTTGTGCTCCCCAGTTGCTCCAGACCTAAAGCTGCACGCTGCCCTCGAAAACAAGCTCGGCAGGGCCCGTCATGTACACATGATTGTCCGCTTCGCTCCACTCGATCAGCAAAGGCCCACCCGGCAGGTCCACCTGCGAGTAGCCCAGTTGAGAAGTTTAAGATTGGCAGTCCCATATCACAAACAGAAGATGCTCTCCGCAGCCTAGGAATAAAAAATGCATGAAAGGCGCCTTGAGCTCTTCGAACAGTGCCTGCGTCCCGCGGTCCCCTACAAACGTGTTGCAGCCACCAGTACAGCACCCAAGTACTCCTCACCTCACAATGCCTCTGCAAACGCCCAAAGCCAAACCCTCACCAGCAAGCTCACAGTGTACGCAGGGGCCTGACAGGGGCGCCAACACACCGTCCCCACATTCTGCCTGCCACTGCCCAGCCCCATTGCAGGATGCGCAAGTGCCAACGCCGGATTCAAATGCCCATAAATACGCCTGTGAAAGTGGGAACGCCAGCGCCATTGCAGTGGAAGCAAATGCCTCGCCACACCTGGCATGTGCGGTCCACGCGCCCCTCCAGCACTCCCGCCACCACGGTGGCGCAGGCGCCGGTGCCGCAGGCCAGCGTGCGGCCCGCGCCCCGCTCCCACACCACCATGCGCACGTGGCCGCGGCTCAACACCTCCACAAACTCTGCAGCGGGGCACAAAAGGTGGTGGGCAACGCAAAATAACGTTATCAGAAGAATTATGTGCATCGGGGAAGACTGCAGGGTCCGCAGCACAAACTGGGACAGCTCGGGTATGATGCAAGCTTATATCTCTGTAAACTCCTTACTTCGTAGCCTGTGTACTCAAGGTGTAATCACAAGCAGGGATGGCGCCAGTGCGGTAGTTCTGACACCTCGAGTATGAGGTGAGTGCCATTGTGGTAAGTTCCGCGTCAGGCATCAGGTCACGCCTGGTCCGAAGTCAGGGCTTAGCAAGCTTATGGGTTCATGCTCGTTCCTTGGTGCCATGCAAGTAATGCTGAGTCATAAGCCAACCTGTGTTGGTCCGGGCAGGGAAGACAGGGTTGCTCTCGAACATGGGTCCTATCCGGAAGATGTCAATGTCATCTACCTGCACCCATGCGAAACATGTCAGACACCGAGGCATATTGTTGCCCTTACCTCCACCGCAGTCCACCTGTCATTCCCAAGTGGCAAGGCTAGCCTCCATGCACGGCCCTGGCATGCAAGCCGTTCCACCCGCCTGCTTTCTGGCCCTTGCAGTAAGATACCAATCACACAACACAAACCTGGGCTTATCTCACAGCTTTCCATGTATCGGCACGGCTCGGGAAGACCGCAAACCAACCCCGGGAGCACTTGCGCAAGAGCGCCCAAGCGACATTTGCATGCAGTTCACAGCACCTGTACAGCGCCGGCCACAGCAGGCGCAGCAGCGTCCGCACCTCGAGGCTGGGGCTGCTGGCGGTGCCATAGGTGATGGCATGGGGGTTACCCATGCTGACGCAAGTCATGAGCCACTCCTGGCCATCGACGCTAAGCTTCTGCTGCACCACTGTCTCGCCCTGTGCAAAAACGCAGGCGGTCACGGCGGTGACATAGCAACCATTGCTCAGGGTATATCACGCAGCCAGGGAAGACTCCACATGTGACATGGCCTAGAGCACATTATGCCGCTCCTGCAGTAGCCAACGCCAATTTTCTCAATGTCCCGTGCCAACCATGCATGCTACTCCCCCACCAAACCAAGCCTGGCCACCATGCCCTAATACCATCTCAGCCAACCGAAATGTGCATGCCACTCCCCATCATGTGAAATCCCACCTCACCTGCGTTGGCTGCAATGTTGTGGGCACATCCGACCCCCGTAGAATCGGCTCCCCCATGTCCACCCGCACCTGCGCACAGGCAAAGCCAAGGCTGTCTGTGTTGCATTGTAAAGCCAGACATCTGGACAACCAATGCCATGTGCTCCACAACGAACTCACGCAAGCACACACCCCCACAGGCGACAGGGCGCACACGGAACAAGCAAGTAACCCCAGCAGAACACCACCACCACCGCTCCACAAGCAGCAATCCTCCCTTGCCCTCCCACTCTCCGCACCTGCACCAGTCCAAGGTTGACCAACAGACGCAGGCAAAAATCACCCCAGTTCATGCCAAAGAAGACCCCAAGGCGTGACCTCCCCGCAACCTGCACAGCCCAGCCCAGCCGCCCCCGGGCTGTACTTGGGTGCTGTACTGTACCGCGCTTGCTCACCTGCCCGTCCGACAGCAGAGCCGGCTGTATCAGCCCTGCCAGCGTGTGCACCTTGTACTGCCGCGGCGCCGCGCCATCGATGTCGGCCACAAACCGTGCCAAGCAGCGGATGCCGTTGCCGCACATCTCGGGCTCGCTGCCGTCCGAGTTGTAGATGCGCATGGTGTAGTCCGTGCTGCCGTTGGTGGCTGGCAGCGCAAAGATCACCTGCAACCATTCCAAGGCAGGCAGGGAAGTGCGACTATGGTATGTTGCAGAGGTGCAGTCTGCTGCAGGGAAAGCCGTGTGCCGCTAAGCTGCTAATGTGGATTCCTGCTGGACACAAAAGAGCACAAAAGAGAGGCTTGCTTGGCGCCCTGCCTACCTGAAAGAAGGGAACTTTGGTAGGTTCCCTTGCTACCCGAGACCACTGGGCAAAATTGCAGCGAACGACTAAGGGCCACCCCAGAACCATCATGCGCACTCCTGAGCGCTCACCCCATCGCCGCCGATACCAAAATTTCGGTCGCAGATTTTGGCGGCCTGCTCGGGAGTGATGACTGGCTCCGGCTGGTGCCTGTTGTCAACCTGCAGTGCTCACCAGAGGCTGCGTAAACCCAGTGTGGCCTCCCTGACATTTCAACACCCCATGTGAGACCAATGTGCTGCACCTGCACACATCCACGATAGTACGTACAGGGAATACATGCACCGTGCAGCATGGCGAGCAGCTTTCAGTTCAGCCACTGGAGCACCCCGTTTCCATATGGTACGCGCACTAGCGGTGCTGGCTGCCTGCAAACTCTGCTGTGCAGCTAATAAGCTGAAGCTGCACCTGCCAGAGGCGCTACTGTTAGTAGCACACACCCACTGCCAAGGTAGGCACACACACTCACCAGGATGAAGTCGTTGCCAAGGCCTTGGTACTTGGCAAACTTGAAGGCAGCCTGGCACTTTGTCACACGCCTGCTGCCGGAGTTAAAACAGCTCATCCAGCTAAGGCTGCGAGGGGCAGCGGGTCTACCTGCAGAACGCTGGTGTGCAGCTAGCTGCATGACCACCATCTGGCCAGCCCCAGTGCCAAGCCTCCTGCCTTCAGCGCCCTCCTGAAGGTGACAGGGTGCGCTCCCCTACGCAAAAGAAGGGCCCGGGTGCGCTTGATCGACTCCTAGGACCTATCGCGCTCCCGCCATGCTTTGTGCATGCCACACGAAGTCTTGGATGCTCAGACTCCCCCCGTCAATTACTTCAGCATCATTTCATTTACTAAGATGACTGCGCCTACGGCCTCATGGGCCGACCAAGTTGACGAAGAGGAGGAAGCGGAGGGCTCCTTCGGGGTACGGTTTGAGCCCAGGGACGGATGGCACGAAGGCTTGAACGTCGCAAGAGGGCAGAGCAAGCAGCGACTAGACCTGCAGCACGGGTTCATGCGCGATATAGTGAGTTGGGAGTGTCGGGGCGCGCAACCCCGCAAATCTCTGTCGTAACCGGCTTTCTTTAGGTTGTTCCCCTGTCTGGTGTCATGGAGACAAGGTATTTCTCGGCCTGGACTGACCTTCCTGCCAGTACAGGTCTGCTTGCCTGTCCAGGAAGGAGCGAATTCATGTTTTGTGCAAGACTGGTTCTACAAGGGTCAGGAGTGCCTCAAGTCCTGTAACTTAATGTAATAGAAAGCTTCAGTGCGACCTGCTGTGGGGCTGCCACACTCTGCTTGCCACCAGTCGACAACCCCACTCCATTATGTCTTTGCAGATACGCAACCAACAGGACCGAGACAACTACGAGAAGGCCTGGCAGCAAGCCTATGAGCAGGGGGATGAGTACCAGCGGAAATACATGCGGGCGAAGGTCCAGCGAGACGGCCGGGAGTGGGGCATGTGAGTGTCGGCGTCTGCTGGGGGCAGCGCCAGTTCCTCAGCGTCACTGGGTAGATAGCTGCTCAGGCAGCTGAGGTCACACCCCCCTACATAGTGTTCACATGCAACACTCCTGGCCAGCAACATAGTTGTATGCTGGATTGCATGAAGCGGGTCATGGGGCGGGAGTGGGCTGGCCATCTTAGCCAGCTTTTGTTGCTCCTATGCCCACTCGTCTCAGGGACACTCCCAGGCTATCAAGATGTGCGCAAGCACCCCGCCCTTGTGTCATGTCAGTAACACAGCATGCAACTCGCCCACAACTGTGTTCACCGCTCACATGAGTGCGTTGGCCTGCAGGCCGGAGCCGTGGCGGATGGCCCCCCAGCCACCGCACCCCCCGCTGGACCCTGCTCCTGCCTGGGCAGAGCAGCAGTCCAACAAGGCTGACGAGTCATCCTGGTGGCGCAAGCAGCAGCCGCAGCACCCTCAGCAGCAGCAGCACGCGGCAGCAGCAGCAGGTGCAGCGGCAGCGGCGGCGGCACCTGGGGCAGCTCTTCAGCATCACCCGGCAGGGGAGCTGGACGGTGTCGGTAGTCCGCAAAAGCGGCAGCGGGACAGGGAGGGCAGGAGGCAGCAGCCCCTGGGGGAGGCAAAGCCGGCAGTGCAGCAGGTAGACGGTCGTCCTTGACCAGCCTGTCTGCCTGCCGAAGGGCCTTTGTTGCACTGCCTGGGGACTGCTGGGGTTGATCTGTGGGTGATCCAGTGGGGAGATAGCCAGGGCGTGCCTGGGGTGCAATGGGTGTGTTGTGCCCCCGCGGTGTCAGGGGGCCCACATAGGGTGATGCTAGGTTGTGGCAGTCCGTGCTTGCCCCGGAGCAAATATGCGGTCTGCCGCCGAACTCGTGAGGCTGAGCAGTGGATTGAAGCTCCGCACAGCAGACACCTGTCGGGTGGCAGCATGGCTTGGGGGGCCCCAGCAGTTTGGGCTACCCATGGCTGCCTCCGATACATGCTCGCCAGCTGTCTCGACTTGCGTTTGGCTCCCGTGGTGGGGGAGATATGGGTGTCTCGAAGGCGTCGCGGTGAGGATGACAATTTTGAGATAGGATTGATGAGTGATATCCCAAGGTCCCAGGTTACACCTGCTTAGGAGGCCTGGCAGAGCTGGCCGCTTACTAGCTCGTTCTTGAGCCGCCGGCAGGCTCCATCGTAGGAATGATTGTCTTGGCGCGCTTGTCGTGCCTCTGGCGATCTTCCCCTAGGCTCTGGCATCTCGGTTGATGAGGGCGCTACTACCTTGGATGTGCAGATGAAGGTCTTGCAGCGGCCAGCAACAGCTGTGTCGTACGCTCAGGCCGCCTCTGGGCTCCCGACTGGCGCCCTGAGCCCCACTGGTCCCCAACCCCACCCTGGCGCAGCCCCAGCCGCAGCAGCTGTCGACAGTGCTGGCTCGAGTGCTGCCACCGCCTCTCAGCGGCATCCTGCGGCCTCACACCACGCCGACAGGCCGCAGGAGCGGCTCCAGCAGCGCAGTGCGAGACACAGGCCGTCTGCCGTGCACGAGAACGGCGATGCGGCGGCCCTGGCTCAACAATGCTTGCTTGCGCAGCAGCCACTGCCGCCGTCGCAATTGGCGCTGGCTGCGCCAGCACCGTCGCAGTTGCAGCAGCAGGCGGGGACTCCTGCCCTGGCACCCTATGCGGCAGCGCCGCTGCCAGCGGCTGGGCAGGTGCCGCCAGCGCCTGTGATGGTGCAGCTCCCGGGCGGCGGCTACGCCCTTGTGCACCCGCAGCAGCTGGCAGCGGCAGCGCAGCAGGCACAGCAGGCTCAGCACGGCGGCTCGCCCCCGCAGTTTGTCTTTGTGCCGGTCCCGGCACCGGCTGCAGCGCTCCAGCCACAGCAGGCGCAGCAGGCGCCCCAGTTTTCATACTCCCCCCAGCCACAACAGCAGCAGCAGCAGCAGCCGCCGCATCAGCAGCGTATCGGAGGGGCAGCATCCCCGGCTGGGGGTGGCCCGCACGTAGCGGAGTCCCCCGGGCCCGGTAGCGGCGGAGCTGGGGGCGAGGCCCAGCGGCGAGCGGTGAAGCTGCGGGCGGGGTTTGGGACATACCGGCCGCCGCCGGTGCTGACAGGGTCGAGCAGCACAGGGGCAAAGGTGCGTCGCTGTTGTCCATCACCCCATAGTGCTGTCACCGCCACTGCCGGAATGTCAGCGGCTTCGTGGCTGCTCAAGGCATGCGTGTGGCCGCAAGGTGGCGTGGGGAGGCCTCTGTTGGTAAGGCAAGGGTTTTGGCGAATGCAGGGGCCCTCAGGCGGTTCTGAAAAAGACCGGAATAGCAGTCGTGGATATAATTTGCGCATTGCGTGTGCAGGAAGCCAAGGATCTGCCGACCCACCGGGCTGGCGTGGTCTCTCCCTTGGCAGCGGCGCCTTCTCTGACCTCGCCTGGTTCCGGTGGCAGGCAGCGCCCTCCCTTTATAGAAGAGCCCCGCCAGGGAGGTGGTGCAGCTCAGCAGGCGCAGCAGGGTCCTGTGGTACGGGCGGACTCGCGGGGGTCCCAGCAGGGATCCCAGGCCCATCCTGCAGACCAGCGCCCCGGTTCGAGGGAGAGCGGCGGCCGGCGAAGCGTGCTGGAGCGGCTGTCCTATGGGGACGCCGCGGAGCGCGGCCCAGCAGAGCACAGCACGGCAAAGCGTGCTGATCAGGGTGCACAGCAGCCGCGGCGGGCTCCCACAGTGGCTGTTGTGAAGGTGGAAGCCCGGCGGCCCGCCACAGCGGGCACGACGCCGAAGCCAGTCCTGGTGCCGGTAGGCCGCCGGGGTGGCAAACAGCCCGGCCGGCCTGCTGAGCAGCGGGAGAGGCCGGCTCAGCAGGCACAGCGCAGCCTGCCAGACACTAAAGCGGTGCGCGCCGCCATGGCGGCAGCAGCTGCAGACAGGGCACCAGGAGAGGCTGCCGCTCCGTCCAACCCTGCCCCCCAGCACCCAGCGGAGCCGATCTCTCCGCCAGCAGCAGCAGGCCATGCACAGCCCGCTGTGGCGGAGCAAGGGGCGGAGGGCGGCAGCACCGAGCGCCGCAAGAAGCCCCGCAAGCGGGGCGGCAAGAAGCACCGTGGCGGCAAGGGCGGTCAGCACGACAATGCAGCGGTTGACGGGGCGGCTGGACTGGGGAAGGAGTCTGGGGCTGAGGGCAGCGAGGGGGGAGGGGACGGGGAGAACGAGGCCTTCTTCCCGCCCCCAGGCGTGCTGCGACGGGGCGACAGCATCGGCCGGCGGCGGCTGGGGACCGCGGTCATGGTGGAACAGCAGTTTGAGGATGAGGGAGCCATGTCAGGTGGGTCTTGGGGGGGGGGGGGGGGTCTGTTGC
>BBXU01002190.1:0-10342 GCA_001598975.1 Parachlorella kessleri
CGCGGGGGGTAGAACTGGGCAGGGAGGGTGGAAGTGCAGCAGGCTCGAGTGGCTGTTGGACTCGGTGCCAATGTGTGGTAGGTAAAGGATGGGTGACCAGCTGACAGGGGAGGCTTACTCGCTAGGGATGTCTCAAAGCCCGCTACTCCACAGCTCCTGGCCACAGACCTGGCCAGCCTCCTGCCCTGGGCAACACCCGGTGGGTACCTTCTTAACAGTTCCTATGACATACAGGTCAGGCACGGCAGGCGCGCTCCCTCACCAGCGCAGTCCCCAATGCACAACAGAGCATGCGAGCGCACCTGCTGCCATGGCGTTGCGCTGGCGGGAGTCTGCCACCGCCCACAGGTCGTCGATGACGTGGGCGCCGGCAGGGTGGCGCAGCAGCGCAGGCGCCTGGCCCCGGAACTGCTTCAGGATGCCTGCAGCTATACCAGGATGAAGGGGGCAGCCTGAGATACTGGTGATAAGTGAAGTGGTCTGTGGAGGCAGGAGGAGGGGCATTAGAGGGGGTAAGGAGGCAGTGGGGACGGGTGGACGGGAATGAAGGGAGGCTAAGCGGGGGCTGGTAAGGTATGTGCCAGGGGGATCCTGGCACCAAACTGGCAACACTCTTGACTGCCTTTGCTCCACCAAAAGCCGCCATCAGCAGCGACCCGGGAAACCGTCAGACACATGGCAAGGCCCTCTGGTCAATGTGCTTGGGTGTTTCGAGATGTAGCGAGCGGTGTTTCGCCGCTGCAGGGAGGGCCTGGAGGCCGCCCGCAGCACCAGTAAACGCACCGCTGCTCCCCACCCACGCCACCCCAAAAGGGGGCCGTGAGGGAGCTTGCTGTGAGCAGGGCCATGACCACGGCGGGTCGCTAGGTAGACCACGCCCGGTTTCACATCCCTGCTCGGCAGAACCGGACTACAGTACAGCATCCCCAGCTGTGCCAGCTACTACTCGGCCCTTGCTGACACAGTCCCAAGTCCACAGTGAAACCAACCCCTGGCCTTTGGCTCTCACACACAATGACCACTGAAACCAACCCCTGGTCCTGGCTCACACACACAACAGTGACCACCCACCTGGTAGCTGCTCCTTGGGCGCCAGGCTGATCAGCTTGCTGACCACAAAGTGGCCGTAGGGGCTCTTGGAAAGGTCCAGCAGCTTGGGCTCCACCTCCTTCAGAATGGCAGCACGCTCTGCAACCCAGAGAAACTCACACTTGGCACCAGAAGGGGACCCCGTCGCTGTGCAGGAAAGCAGACCAGGCCCACCCGCGACTCCTCTGGCCACACAAAACACCAAGCTCGGACCACACAAAACACCAAGCTCTAAAAGTATGGCAAGCAGCAAAGCCCTGAGCACAACAGATGCAGCAACCCTACAAGAATGAGTAACGGCAGGCTGGCCGACCCACCTTGTGCGCTGCCATGCTTGACACACGCCTGGATGACGCGCGAGGCGGTGTGGGAGGCCGCCAGCTCAGCCACACGCCCTTGCACCTGCGGCCAGGGCAACCAAGGCCGAGAGGAGGGGTGAGGCGTGACAGGCAGTGGTGCCTCACTGGTTCTAAAGACCGGCTGACCAGGCAGGGAACCACTGCCCCTGTTGCAACTAGCCAGGGACAAAGAGGACAACAGCAACAGCAGCCAGGTGATTGCTGCGACTTGTAAGACTATTGCATGCCTGGCCACGCAGGGTGACACCAGCACAACGGACGGTCCGCAGGGCCAAGCGCAGGAAACTAGGATAACCGGCAGGCGGCAGCAGCACCACTTGTTCCCCCAACCCAGGCAGGCGACATGGCGCAGCACGCCAGATAGTGCCCTGCTCGCTCACTTCGCACCTTGCGCAGCACTGCAGATATGAGCTTGGAACGTTTGTCAGCGCTGACGTCATGGCGCCTCAGTTCCTCCCAGAGCCCAACCACCTCCTGCAGGGGTCGACCCAGGGTAGCAGCCACATAGGTGTGTGCACATCCTAGGTGGCAGCGGGGCAGGAAATTTCAGTCTGCAACGATTGAGCAGCAACGACGGCGTGGCCGGGTGGGTCCCTAAGTGTGGTGAGTGGGTAGCAGGGAGGGCGGAGCCAACCAGGCAAACCCCAGCTCCCAACCTCCTTCTTTGCAGCGGGACGTTGCCCCTAGACTTACTAAGCAGCTGCCTGCCCACCTGTATTAGCCCAAAGTTCTTTTGGCGTTTAGCCTTCTTCTCCCTCACAAACTCCTTCTTCTCCTTCCTGGGAGGCACGCATGGGGCGTCACTGGCTTAGCTCCCCGACTGCTATATTTAATGCATGCGGACAATCTAGCCAAGAAGAAGCCAATAAGCACAGGTACCAACGCAAAGTGTCTCTGAGTCTAGACCACCACATGCATGCAAATCGCAAAGGCTATTCCAGTCTGCAGAATCACCTTGATAGATTTGCAGGCACGGGCTTAGGAGCCTGCTTATCCTTTCCAAGTTTGGCTCGCTTCGGGGGGGAGTCCTCTTGCGATGGAGTCCGCCTCTTTTTTGATGCCTCCTTCGCCTTTCCCTCGCTCTGCTTGGCCATTTTGATATGATATTTATATGCTTCAATGAAAAATTAATACCCACTCGAGCATCGGAATGGAGCCGGGCAGAATGTTGTACCGCCTTGCACGGCAATCTTGGTCATGATGCATGGGTTTGCTGTTAAGGTCTGCAACCGATGGGGGCATTATGTCTCGTCAAGCGGTTTACGATCTTTGGACATGTCGTTGTCAGCTACTTCCGCCTTCTCTTTTTCAGCAGTACCCTATACTCGACGTGGCAACTTGCCCTACAACTTCCAAGCCCAGTAGTCATGGATCCCATGTGGCTGGTTTGAGATCTTCCTGGCTAGATGGGGGCTCTGCATTGCGTGTAAAAAACCTCCGTGTAGCAGTACCTCCCGGGTGCCATGCCCTTGGTATGAGAGGCCTTGACCTACCCACCTCAAAGCTATGAGCCCCAGCCTAGCCCACCTCGCTGCTGTGGCCTGCCTGGTGGCTTGCCTGGTGGGAGGCGTGGTCTGGTCGACCAGCAGCACCACGCCCGGTCAGCCAGGGGCCTCGTCACGGAATCGCAAGCTGACGCAGCTGCTGTTCCCTTGGCAGCTGAACCCCAGCTTGAACCCAGCCCCAGCAGTGATTACTGTGCCCTTGGTGAACCAGCAGGTGCCCTTTCCCAGCATTGTGGTTCAGCCCGCTGCCAGCACACTTGCCCCAGCATCCCTGCCACGGCCTGTCCCTGCCATTATTACGCCGCCTTCATTTCCAGACTCTCTCTCGTTCTTGGGCCCAGACCCCAGCAATCCCCAGCTCCTTGGCGCCTATGGCACGCAGAGCCCTGCTGCGACAGACCCACCAGTTGGTGCACCAGCAAGCAGTGGCTACACCGGCAGCCCACCAGCCATGGGAGAGGAGGGTGGTAGCAGTTTGACCAGCTACATCAGCCAGGCGTCAGGTAGTAACAGCGGGGGCGGTGGGATTGGCGGCGGTGGGGGTAGCAGCAGCGGCGACCCTAACCGCAGCAACTCTGGGAGCAGCAGCCCTGTTAGCGCTTCCGGCAGCCCAGGGCAGGATCCCTCCGACATGGAGATCATCGTCGTCACCCCCAACGGCAACATCACCCTGCCAGGTGTGCGCCTCAAGAAGGGTGCTGCGGCGGCCATAGACGCTGCCCTCACGCAGCAGGCGCAGCAGGCAGCGGTAGCAGGCCCGCCTCTGGTGCTGGCGATGACGTCCCCCAGCCAGCTGCTGGTGCAGCCTCAAGGAACTGCAACGCAGCCACAACAGCCAGAGCTTCCACCACCAAGCCCTGAACCCTCGCCCAACGTCTCCCTAGCCGACACCATGCCTGCCTCTCCTGGCAGCCCCGTCCCAGGGCAGCTTCCTTCGGCTGCTGCGCAGCCTCTGCCATCCCCCAGCCCTGGCAACAGCTCCTCCTCACCATCGCCCTCCGAGCCGCCACCTCTGGATGGGCCTCCATGGCTTCGTGACTCCATATCCAAAGACGCAGCGGAGCCGCTGCCAGAACCGCCGCCTGCCTTGGGCCGGTCGGCAGTCAATGGCAGCCTGCTTCCCCTGCCTCTGCACCCCGGAGAGGGCAGGCGGCCCCCGCCCCTCAATGGCTCCGCGCTTGATGCTGAGCGGCGGGTGATTGACAACCTCCCTGATGACCAAGGCAGCACAAAGAAGAGCAGCGGCCTCAGCGATGCCGTTGTAATTGCCATCGCAGGCAAGCGCGCGGAGCATTCTGCTGCTTAGGTGAAGCGATGCGTGAGGGAAACTGTTGTGCATGGTGCCTCTTGTCAGACTGTCGGGATGCTTTCTCCAACGGTCGCACATAGAGAGTAGGTACGGAAGCAGGAATTAGCATGGGGGCGCAGTGAAGTCGAGCAACCCATTGCTGCTGGCTACCACTGCTGGCTTGGGCCCTGCCTAATGTTAGAGTGGACACAGACTCTTGGCTATGTTCACCCATAATGGCTATGTTTGGTTATAATGCATGGGAATGAAGTCAGATTAAACAATGAGACCTGCTGGTTACCACTGCTGGCTTGGCTCCTGCCTAGTGCTAGATTGGACATGGACACTTGGCTATGTTCTACCATAATGGCTCTGTTGTGTTGCAATGCAGTGGTAGCCAGCGTGGGTGGAGCGGGCGTGGCTGCACTGGGCACCTTCCTGCTCATGCGCCGCTACCGACGCACGCGGCACAGCCACCATGACCAGGAGGCAGCTGCAGGGGCAGGGGCAGCAGGGCAGGGCGCTGGTGGTGGTGGCGCTGCAGGCACAGCAGCAGCCGGCGGGCAGCAAAGCAGAAGTGGGGCAGCATGGGGGGGCCTGCCAGCCAAGTTGCTACAGCTCACCAAGCTGCAGGGCAGCGAGTCTGCCGCCAAACCAACTGCAGCAGCAGCAGCAGAGAAGGCTCAGCCGGAGGTGGGCAGTGCGGACATGCTGAGCCCGCTGTCCTCGCTGGGCAGCGACATGGGCTCGCCCAAGCTGGACTGCGGGGCAGCAGCGTTTTCTAGCCTGGGAGGCGCATCCTCCTCCTGGCATTCTACCGACAGGCAGCGGCACGGGGCGGTGGCAGTGGCAGTGGCTGGGGCAGGGCTACGGGGAGCTGTAGGCGGCAGTGGCAAGGGCAGCTGTAGGGAGTTTTCGCCGGGATCAGACTCGGACCCCCCACCCCCTGGCAGCCCACCTGTGCTGGCGGCAGGCTGGGCTCCCTCCAGCAGGGGCCCCAGCAGAGCCCCCAGCCAGCAGGCAGAGGCCAGCCTTGAAGTGGGCCCCGGCTTGGGAGCCCACGGCAGCAGCGGGGGGAGCCAGGTGGAGGCGCAGCAAGGGCAGCAGGGGCAGCATGACGGAGGCGCTACCTACAACCCGCTGTTTCAGGGAGTGCCCTCGCTGCCAGCCTGGTTCAGCGGGGAGATCCGCCCGGAGCAGGTGCAGATTCTGGCGAGAAGGGACGGCGTGCCCTGGATGCTGGGGCGGGGCGCCTGCGGCACGGTGAGCGCTGGTCCAGTACTTTAGTCGACGGTGTACTGCCACCTGACCATGGTGCCGGGGGTCCCTTAGAAGTGCAGGTGGCAATGAGCCGCGCTGTAGGCACCAGGAAGGCATTGCTCGCCAGTGTCATCATGGGTGATGCTTCTGATAGGCAGAAGGCACCCTTCAGCATGTTGCGCTGTCCATGCGACGTATAATGCTACTCTGTTAAAGGCACGCCTGTACGATCCAGTTGAGCCCAGCTCCGCAGCATATTATGCATGCATACCTCGTGCCAACAAAACCTTCTTGTCCTCAGCCTATCGAGTTCACTTGTATGTGTGCATGCATGCAGGTCTACAAGGGGCTGTTTGACGGGGTACAGCCCGTGGCAGTAAAGGTGGTGCAGGGCGTTTCAGAGCAACGCATGCGGGACGCATTCCTGAGAGAGGTGAGCGTAGTCGTGCCTACACCCTAGAATGGGTGTTTCAGTTGCCTGGCTGCTTTCTCGATATATGGCCGATGCCACTTGGAGGTTGGGACTGGTGGGGTCAGCAGGTGTAAACATGCGTAGGTGTTGAGCACGCTAACCGTGCTCTCAGTTTGTGAGATCCTGCCAGGAACACCCCCTTCCTCTTGGTTGATGCTGGTTCGCTTCAGCTGTTTCGCCTCTGCCCTGACTCACCCTTGTCCACCCTGTCCTGCTTCTCATGCTGGGCCACCCGCTGTGCGCTGCCCGCAGGTGCTGCTGCTGCGTGGCTGCCGCGACCGCAACGTGGTGCAGTTTATCGGGGCCTGCCTGTCGGGGCCGCATGGGGGGCCCGGGGGGCCCCGGGAGGGGGATCCCGGCCAGGAGGGGGAGGCGATGCTGGTGACTGAGTTCATGGAGGTGAGGTATCGCAAGGTATTACCATATCAGCATCTATTGATGTCGATGGCATACCAAGAGTTTTTAATGTTGACACCATGGGAGTCTAGGACTTCTTAATACGTGCGCGCCAGGTGGTGTGTGGTAGACTGATGCAGTCCTGATGGCCAGTGGCATTGGCTACACGGTGACATCAGCACAGCTATCGTGCATGGTGTGCCCTTTAGCCATATGCCCCTTCTGCAGCCACACGCACTGTATGCGTAGCATGCCAGCCCCTCAATATCACACCAACTACCCAAAAGCCGCCTGCTGTTCACTTGGCCCGCAGCTGGGGGATCTGTGGAAGCTTGTGCCCCTGCGTGGCGCCTCCGGTCAGCGTGTGTTTGGCTGGCACGGCCGCGGCAGGCGCGTTGCCCTGGACGTGGCCCGTGGCCTGCACTACCTCCACTCCCGTAAGGTGGTGCACCTGGACCTCAAGAGGTGAGGGATGTTTTGACCGAGCACCCGGCTGAGAGCCTGCCTGGATCGGTAGGTGGGCGGGCTGGCGGGCGGCGGGCGGTCTGTCCAGGCTGGGTGGACGCAGCATACGTCAGCCACCCATGGCTGGGGCCTGTTGGTAGGGATCGAGCCATGCCTGGCAGACGTGCGCTGCCCCACTGCAGTGGCCCTCCTGAGGAAGAGTGCTTGGTGGTCCTCCCTGCGGTCCCCACACCTCAGCAGCGCAGGTGCCAGGTTTGACAGGGAGCCACCACCCCACCTGGCAGCTGCCACCCACCTTGTCCACTCCCATCCTTATTACATTGCATTACCCACATATAACGTCCACGGAGCCAGCAGAAGTCATGGGGCGGAGACTAGCATGAAGCGAAATCATTGTCCATATCTCTTGCTCCCACCTCCGCAGCGCCAACATCCTCATTGCCCGTAGCGGCACCGCCAAGCTGGCAGATGTGGGGTTCAGCCGCGTGCTGAGTCAGAGCCACCTGTCCTTCTCGGGCGCCGGCGCCTACGGCACCTTCCCCTGGAGCGCGCCCGAGGTGCTGCAGGGGCAGCGCGCCACCGGGCGCAGCGACATCTACTCATGGGGGGTAAGCCAGCCCACGGGGAGCTGCTCGCTCGTGGTGGGAATAAGAGAAAGGAAAGGGGAAAAACTCGATGCTGGTGGCATGCGCTGCATTCGTACAAAAAGTTCGCCACACGCTTGAGTTGCTTTGGCTGATGAAGGATGACCAAAGCTGGGCAGGGCTTCCATGATGCGTCGAGCACGCCCAGCAGGTGCAGCAAGGCTCATTTCAGCCCGCTCATGTTCAGTGCTTGATGTATTCCCAGCTCTCAGGAGGCGGCATCTGAGAGCTGGGAGCAATGCTGCACTGCCGTGGGCGCAGGTGGTGTTGTGGGAGATCGCAACAGGGCTGACGCCTGTTAGGGGCGACATGCGGGACTTGCGGTGAGTCACTGATGAGGACTGCCAGCTCCCTGGAGGCAATCACTATGGGGATCTGAGGCTTCAAACAACGTGCCTGTGGTTATCAGGCTGTCTCATGGTAAAGGGGCACTGGTTAAGTCATATGGAAGGATGTGGCAATACCTGGGAATGCACTGTCACACAAACGCAGTGGTCACAACTGCCAGGGAACAGTAGCCTGCATCAGAGTGATGCATGAGCCAACGCGCTGCACAGCTTGTATTGCTGGCAAACCCAGCCCAGGGCTGCATAGGTCACCTAAGCCGAGGTGGTCCTTGAGGTGGTCCTCCTTTCCTTGTATGAGACATGCGCGCTGGGAGCATGCAGGGTGCCTGAGGAGTGCCCTGCTGAGGTGGCGGACCTGTACCGCCGCTGTACGGCACCAGAGCCAGCCAGCCGGCCCACCGCCAGGGAGGTGGTGGGGGTACTGCAGCAGCTGGAGGAGGGCGGGGGCGGGGGCGGGGGCGGTACAAGTGAAGGGCACGGCATCAGCAGGAATCCAGGCAGCGGCGAGGAGGGGCAAGGAGCTGGTGGCGGCAGCAGGCAGGGCTGCGGCAGTGAGGGGCAGCTGCCACAGCCAGGTAGCTGCCAACAGCCGCCACAGCAGGAGGAGCAGCGGCAGCAGCCGCAGTCGGCTGCTGGGCCAGCTGGAGGGACTGCAGCAGGGGACGAGGGGAGCGTGGGAGCAGCTGCGGAGCACAGCAACTCCCAGCTATTGTCAACAGTACCCCCATGGGCATGGCCAGCCGAAGGTGCTGAGATGGCTCCAAGCCAGTCACGCCCAGCTGAGAAGGGCACTGTCAGAGGCCCGGCCGCTGCCGGGGAAGGAGCCGACAGGGAGTTGGCAGGGGATGATGCCAAAGCGGCACTGGCGGCTGCATGGGCTGCGGCAGCTGGTGTCCACATCAGCTGAGCGCTCGATTGAATAAGGCCAAGCTAGGCTGGGCAAGGCCCTCTGTCTACCCCTTAAGGGGCGGGTTGTTCCAAGCGTGGTGATCAGGGTGCAGGACAGCAGCGGTGGGCATGCCTGGTAAAGCTAGCCTTTTGGGAAGGCTGGGGTGAGTTGTAGGGGTGCTGTTGGCTGCGGTCTGGGGGCCCACACAGCATGCCTCTGTATTGATGGGGGGACTGTTTACATTGTTCGTGTGAAGTAGACAAACAACAAAGCAGGCGGAGGAGAGGGGGCATGAGGCACGTCAGGTGGAAGGCGTTGGAATGGTGGTAGTTGTGGAGACCCACCGGAGTGAGGCTACATTCTGCAGATTATGGAATCACAGACTTTTTGGTAGTGACCAAAGGGGTGCGTATGAAGCAACAGTATCGATTCTACAATCTTGTGTGACTGCTGAGGTGGAGATTGACCTGTAGCTCTTGACAAAAACTCAGACACGTCGAGTAAAGCGCATGGGCGGTGCCTCTTTACCTTTTGCTCGCTTTTCCCCACTATTTGCACACGCCTGGTCCCTCCGTCTCAGGGTGTGAGTCTAGACGTATACACTGTCGATGCTGGCTCAAGTGTAGTAGCCCCAGCCATGCGTTCGTGCACAGAGGTCCTTGATAGCCAAAAAGGCAGGACCGCAGCTATTCATAACATCCGCACCAGCTGCAAGTTCACCGCTTCAACTAAACAACCGAGTGCTGTGGCTGCAGCAACATTGGATGTTAATGCACCTGTGTATGTGCGAGCCGGACACAATAGGTTGCAAAAGGTACAACAGGCAGAGCAGTACCGCAAAAGGGGTGGGGATGGATAAGTGTACAGGCCCCACGCACAAAAATGACCTCCAATGCCAAACACGCTTAGCTAGCTGGATGCAGGCATGGCTGCACACCTGACGCACCTGACCTCAGGGGCTGGAGGCAGACTTGTAACAAAGACAGCATCCGCACAGTAGCACCTGGACAGGGAAGGCATAGCGGACCCCTACCCTGCCAGCCTTCTTGAGGAGCTGCACATAGCATTGCGAACCAAGAACAAAGGCTTCTGGGTCTCCCAGAGCTGAGGCTGCCCCTGCTGCGGCTGCTCACCCCAGAGCCCCAAACCCGGGGCCCAGGCCTCCATCCCCATTCCCATTGCCCGCCCCGCCGGCCAGGGGTACCGCCGCCGGGCCCTCGCGCGGCAGCAGCGGCACGCCGTGCAGCACCGGCGAGTGGCTGACGGCCATCTTGTAGGTGAAGTGGGGGTTGCAGTTGTAGTACGTGCCCGACTGCTCCGTCGTGTCCCAGTGCTCGCCTGCGGCAGGCAGAGGCTTTTTGAGGCGGTTGGAGGTAGGGGGCGGGAGGGCGGGTGAGGGTTGCTTGTGGTGGGGAGAAACACACCGGAGGGTGCTTGAAGCCCAGGCACAAGGGGGCAGCGCTGCTTGTCGGCACAGGGGCACCAGCACTTACCCTCGGTGCTGTGGCCGAACTTCTGCACCCAGCCCTCGCCGTAGTGGTTCTCGCCCCACCAGCGGTTGAAGCGCCGGCCGTCGGCGCCCACGCTCCATGTCTCGCCCTGCACTTGCCAAGGAGGGGGGGGGGGGG
>BBXU01002191.1:0-12221 GCA_001598975.1 Parachlorella kessleri
CCCCCACATGCTCCCGCTCCGCCCATTTGTCTGTGTACTTGGTGCACCCGCCTTCACAAACAGGAACAGGCCTCGTGGCCACGCTTGAAAGGTGAAGGTGCGGCAGCCTGAGCGCTTCAGTCAGCGGAAAAAGAGGCAGGCCCAGGTGCGGCACGAGCGGCTGTAAGGCCCGGTGGCGCACGGTTGCCCGCCGCACTGCTCCACCTAGCAACTGGCAGGCCCCCAACCCTGAGCCCAGCACGCATCACATGTTCACACCATGATTCCCCAGAAAGCAAACCACCTAGTGAGCACAGCCGGCTGGCAGATGTCGCACACCCACTCTCCCTTCCCCAATTTCATCATGCCTCATCTCCCCAACCCATCACACAGGCTCGCGGTCACCTCCAGACCGCAAACCAGCCCCCGTCCGTAAGCGGACGGACATTCAAGCGTCTGGCACTTGATAGGTGCTACGGGGCTCTTGCATGCGCAGCCAACCACAACCGCTACCACCACTAAACTAGCCAAGCCAAGCCACGCTATGCCTGCTGTACTGGGTCGCCCTCACCGTGCCCGTCGTACATCTCCCCCCACTTCTCGTGCCAGATATCGCCGCCCTCGCGGGCCCACTTGTCCGCCCACTTGTCCACCTTGCCTCCCGACCAGTACTGCTCACCCCACTTCTCCTCCCACTCGTTGCCCTGCACACACAACTTGAGCCTGTCTCGACAGACAGACATGCAGAGTGGCACCAGCGCCTGACATGCACCTTGCAGCCACCCTTGCCGGCTGTCACTCCCAGGTATCTGGCTGCCATGCAGGCACACACGTAGCCAGAGCTAAGGAGGGCTGGGGCGCTTTACGTGCCAGCAGCACGCTGGTAAGGCATAACGAGCGACACAACGGAGCAGCAAGCTAGGAGGGCTGCCAGAGGCACTCCCTTGTGGCAGGCACCCCACAGAGCTGCAGAGGGTAGGGTAGCAGCGTGCGTCTGAAAGCGGTAAGCTCACAAGAAGCAGGGGCAGGCAGGGCTCTTAACAGCTTGTGCACTGTACGTACATGCCCAGCGAACTACCTCATGGATGTGCAACAGGATACTGGCAGCAGCTGTCGCCATTGACCGCTCGTGGGTACTGAAACCATCCCGCCGCATGGGTGATGCCTTCTCATTGGTTTGGGCATACGATCTACAGGGCGCACTTGGCGCATATGGTTCCGGGCCAAACTTATTGGGAGTACCTGCCCTCCTCCACAAGGTCCGGCGCAAACAACCCACCCCTTACACCCCAAACAACTGCCAACTTAACTGGGCCCACATCATTCGACCCCTCCAACCTATAACACCCCCAAGCCCCCCCAACACACACCCACATCACCACCACCACACCACCACACACCTGCACATTCTTGGCCCACTTGTGCGCGCTGCGCTCCACCCAGGGCTGCCCGTTGCTCTCGATGTTCAGCGCCTCGCGCCACGTCTCCCTCCACGCATCGCCTGCGCCAACAACGCACGTACTGTATGAGAGCTAGGTGTGTAATTGGGGGGCATGGGGGCTTACCTGTTACCTGTGCCAAGAGATACCAGAGAGTATAGATAACATAGCCGACCTGGCAAACGGGTCAAATATGATGGGTGGACCTTACTGGGAAATAGCTTCTCGTGAATGCCTGCATGCTGCATGGGGCACATGCCATGCGGTGCACCGCGAGAGAAACAAGAAGGAGAAATTGCTTGAGGAGAACACATATGACTCCTCCCGCCCATGCTTATGGTGCACCACCGCCGCGCTGTCCCGGCCACAAAGCACACCAGCCCGGCGCCATCGGGCTGTGGGTGACAAGTAGCGCCCAGGAAGCGCAGCTGGGGCGTGGCAACGCCTAGTGCCAGTGGTGGTGGTGGTGGTGGAATCGGTGTAATGGAAACTGGCTGAGCATCCCTGCCAGTAGATGCCAACACCCGACTCCACTCACTCCTCCCTCCACCTGCCTGCCCTTCCTTGCATGAGCCCCCAAAAAAGCAAGTCCCATCCGTGCTAAAGCCTCTCCTACACCCAGCTAGTTGACCAAGGCGATGGCACACACTTACAGCTGCCCCTCGCTTCCACATGTTGACCCAAGCCATGGACTCAAAACTACTGCCGCTGCTGCCCCGCCCTTCACCTAGCCGGCTTGAGCACTCCGTTGCCCGCCCTCCCCACCCCGCCCAACCCCAGCCCTCGGCAGCGACTGCCCCTCCCACCACCCACCCACCCCTGCCCACACCCACCACCCACCCAGTCATGGTTGAGACCCCCTCCCTCCCCTCCCACCCGTCCTCACCGTTGGCGTTGGCGCCCCACTTCTCCGCCCCCAGCTCCCTCATGCCAAACCAGTCGCTGGCCTCCCACCACCGCTCGCACCACTGCACCTGGCCCGCGGCATCCCTGCCGCGTGCCTCCGTCCAGCGGTACCAGTACCCGTTGGGCCCCTTCTCTTCCCCGGACCGGGTCTCCCACTCGCCTGCAGGTGGGGCAGGTGGCGGCATTGGACACCCCTTGCAAAATGAGAGAAGTGCGGAGTGCAAGCTTCTTGGAGAATGCTACGAGAGCAGGCTGGTGATAGTGTGTAATGAATGAGATTCCTGCCACCACCAGTGCAGTCTCAGGGTGGAGACTTCTGAGCTGGCATCACAACCAGTCACGCGCCACGGTGTTGTAGGCAGCGAACAACACAAACTCAACAAGTAGTAGGGTCACCTTCAGGGGCGGGGGCTGGCTCCGAGGGCGCCACCTCAGCAGCAGCCTCCGCCTCGGCAGCAGCAGCCGCCTCTGCGGCCGCCTGCTGTTCCCTTTGCAGCTCAGTTTCGAACCGCAGCTGCAGGCTGGCAGGGAAGACCGAGGGCAGCTCCTGCTGGGCCTGCTGGGCCTGCTCTGCGGGCGCGCCAAAGGCCAGCATCTGCGGCGCGGCGGGGCGGTCCAGCACCGCCACGCTGGCGACAGCCGGGCGCTCCCGCGCCACCATGGGCTGCATGCTGTGCTGCGTCACCGCCATGGGCCCCGTGTCCACCTTGGCAGCGAACCAGGAGTCCACCCGGCCCAGGCCGCCCCTCCCGCCGGCGCCGAAACCAGGGGACAGAGGCGGGGCGCCGGCGCCGCCACCAGGCAGGTAGTCATCCTCGTCCTCGTCATAGTCACCCCTGCCGTAGCTGCTGCCTGCTGTCGGCTGCCGGCCGCTGCTGCGCGAAGCCTCCACTTCGCCCCTGGCTGCTGCCGACGGTCTTGAGGTACTTGCCGCCGCCGCTGCTCTTGCTGCTGCTGCGGGCTTGGCTGTTGCAGCGGTTGCGGGCTGCTGCGCCTGCTGCCGTGCCTGCCCCTGCTCCCGCTGCGCCTCCTGTGGCTCAAATACCAATATCTCCGGCCCGCTGCGGCGGTTCCGGGAATCTGCCGGCTCGCGCTGCCTCACCGTTTCCAACGCCTGTCTGGCAGCTTCCAACACAGACGTCTGCAGCCATGCAACGAGAAAGCGTGTAGGGTTGTGCTGCATGGGTAAGGCGTTCCTGCATTTTGTCCAGTAAGGGACTTGGCTCAGCGAGAGGGCAGTACGGCACGCACTTCTGAGGTGCGAGCCTTGCAAGACGCTCAAATCTGGACGGAAAGAACGCCGCATACATACACCCCGGCCAGAACCTAGCCAGCCAGCCAGCCTCAAGCTTTTTGTTGGCCCCATTTGAGAGACTCACGGCAGCATGGTCAGGTGGCGGTACGCTGTGAGACTAGACTAGACTAGCCAGCCTCAACGTGCTGGCTGCACCCCGGTGAATGGGCGACAGCCCTCACGGCTGCTGCTGTGCTGGCTACTCACCGCCCTGTCAACAAGTTCTGCAGCATTGCTTGTACCGGGCGATGAGGCCGGCTGCCCACTAGGTTGCTGCAGCAGGGCGCACGACAAGGGCGGTGCCAAGTTTGAGTAGATTTGCTTGGCTAGTTGGGTTGGGCCCCATATAGGGCATGGAGAAGTACAGCAGCCAAAGTTGGATGGTTAGCCCACCTCGAAACTTAGGAAGTCCGAAAACTTCCTCTGGGTCTCAGCGTGCAGGGGGGCACCCCTGCTGTGGATGGAAAGCCTTGGGTGGGGCCTGCTGAGAGCCCCCCTGCTCAGTGGGCCTCCTCGTTGCACCAGGGAGGACCGTCCACATTGGCACGGCACTTCCCAAACCATGTTTATAGCTCCTAATGGCAGCCTGGTGCCAGTTGCATGAGGCGTGGCAAGCCGTGCAACATGTGATCTGGAGCCGCTCACGAGCGAGTTCTGTGTCCCACTAACAAAAAGCTGTGCCGTGGAGTAGCTGCGCCCAAATGGGCTGGGCAATGGTTACCCCCCATGCTGCGCCGAACAGAGCACCCTCAGCGGAAAAGCCGGCGAGACGCTGCCTGTGCGCGTATGCCGGCAACTTGCTAATGAAATGTGTCACAACCGTGTCAAGGCTTGGGAAGGAGAGCACCCGTCCTGGGTTCACCCCAGCAGCGTAGGGACGATGAGTCAGTGATAAACACCAACAGGCTGCAAGCACGTTTCGCCGCCCTCCCAGCGTTGCGAAGTCTAAGCGCTGTAGTTGCGCTATGGAGCTTTGAGTTTCTCAAGCTTACAGAACAAACCGGGTACGTCCTCGTCCTCTGCACGCCCGAGGCGAAGTGTCTCCATGGGGCTGCAACACTTGCGGCAACGTCTTTATTTTTCCAAGCTAAGCATCTGCCCCCCGCGCAGGGATGGACAAGGCGTAGCTCAAGCGGGCACACAGTCATGACGGCCCTGGTGCTGGTTTTGCTGCTTCTTCTGGGCGTGCCAGGCGCCAGAAGCAGCGGTTGCGTCTTCTCAGGAGGCCGCCGGTTGCTACAAGAGCCCATGCAGGCTGGGGCGAGTCCCGCCCCAGGTGTGTCACTTGGCTTGTAAATGGCCCATCTACGTTGGAGCTGGCCCCTGCAGCATACTGACCTACTCTTGCAGGGCCTCCTTGGAAGGGCACCCCTTGCCTTTCTGACGTGCCCCTGCTGCCTTCAGGACCTTCGGATGCGGCAGGGATACAGACCCTGGAAGTAGACACCCAGGTCTCCGACTGCCTGATCTTCCGCAACCGGTACTACGATGTGCAAGCTATATCGAACGCTCGGGCACTGGTCACCGCCTCTGCCAACCAGCAGCCTGTGGAGCTGGACTGCTGCCGCAGCTGCAAAAATACCACCAGCTGTAACGTATGGCAATGGTGAGATGGTTGGCTGGGCTCTGAGGACTGTGCCTGTGACTGTGGTTGCTACACGTGCGCCTCCCTTAAGCACAGCGGAAGCCCAGGATGGGGGATTGGTACTCCCCACTGGCCAGGGTGCCCATAGGAAGGATGAAGTGGATGAAGACAAGTGGATGAAGTGGACGCACGTGGCAACACTGGGGATGCCTAGGCTTAGCACGGCCTAGGCTAAGCACAGCAGGGCCAACAGGTGTCGCGCCGCTTGGCCGCCGCAGGTGCCCGCACCCAGAGGGGTGCCAGATTGCGGGGGTGGACATTGACTTCCCCTACCTGGGCTGCGAGCTGCTGCACATTGGCGGCTTCTCGCCGTACGCGCAGGGCAACCTCACCATGATCTCAGGGCCCGGCGTGCCTTTCACCTCTGGTGGGTGGGCCGTGCCTTGCTGGGCTCACTTGTTTTTGGGGGGGTGGACGGGTTCACCCTGGAGGGTCCATGTGTGGCTTGGCAGCTGTGGCAAGGTGCAGGAGCCTGGGCCGGGGGGGGAGCTCGTGGGGGTGGTGTATTGGCTTGCAGCAGGGCGTCTCAAGCGGCAGCTGCCCTCTCCTTGGGTCACTGGGTGTAGTATGCGTCGGCTGCAGGCGGGTCGGTGGACATCGTGGTCCCAGACGCCCCTGGCTACGAGCTGATCGCTGGCGCGGACTTTGGCGACAGATACGACTACAACTGCTCTGGCAGCATCACACCGGGGATGTGCGAGCTGCAGGCACCAGTGGAGGTAAGGGGGGCGATGAACGAAGTAGAGTATGTTGTGTTAATGCAGCTTTAGGTCGAAACAATTACACTTGCCGCGTGGGTCGCCGGCTTGACCTGCAAGTCTGGTCCGAGGGCTGGGTGAGGGGGAGCAAGGGCTTTGCTTGGCAGCTTGGGCGACTGCGAAGGGAGTGAGCCTGTGTTGGGGTGCCGCCAGTCAGCTGCTTAGCCGCACCTCTTGCCTGGTTGCCAGCATCAGCGGCATGTGGACCTCCGACAGCCAGAAGCATTTCAGCTGGCCTCTGTGTGCTGGCAGGGAGGTGTGTGAGCGACCCCTGCTAAGGCTGTTTGCAGGAGGTGGCAGGCAACTGCACGGCCGACCCCAACTGCCAGGCCTTTGTGTTCTTCCCTGACGGAATTGACTTCACGGGCCCCAAGCCTGTGGGGATCCTGAAAGCCAGCTCCACTGGGCTGAGCCGGCTACTGACGCAGCTCAACCCCTCCGCCGCGGCGTACTTCAAGGGCAGCAGCAACGGCGGCGGCGGCCCTGGGGGCGGCGGCGGCGGCGCCCGCGTGTCGCGTGAGAGCGACAGCAACGCTGACTTGATAGCGGGCATTGTGGGCGGCTTGGGTGGCTTCTTGCTGCTGGCGGGCATTGGCGCGGGGCTGCTGTACTTCCGGGTGTACCGCAAGCGGCAGCGGCTGGCGCAGGCGGTACCGGTCCGGGGCATTGCTGCGGAGCAGGGCAACAAGGAGGAGGAGGAGGAGGGAGGGGAGGGCTCGCCTGGCAGCCAGCCCTCGGGCGGCGGCAGCAGCGAAGGCAGCGGTGTCGGCAGGACAGCGAACGGCGGGCCCCCCAGCCGGCCAGCCAGCGAGCTTGCCCTGGTGTCACTGGAGCTGCAGCAGCAGCAGCAGCAAGGCAGTCTTAAGAAGAGCGGTGGCAGCAGGGGCAGCCTGCCCCGCAGCAGCTCTCCGCCCTCGGTGGTGGATGCCCACCTGGGTGGCCTGCTGGGGGAGGCGCAGCAGGCTGCTGGGCACGCTGAGGGCAGCGAGGCGGGCGGCAGCGGGGGCCAGGCTGTGGAGCTGGAGGAGGGCAGCTCGCCCTTCATGTTTCTGGACCCTGCGACCATCGCTGCGATGCAGGCGGCCGCGCCGGCGGTGGTGGCGTTTGAGTCCCCGGCCGCGGCGCGGGGGCTGCGGCACCAGCACAGCGGCCACAGCAGGCACAGCGGCAGCCCGCCGCGCTCGCAGCACCATCCGTCTCTGCGGCGCGAGCTGCACTCGGGGTTTACCGCGGCCACGGCCACCACCGCCACCGGCAGCAGCGGCTCGCCCGCGCACGCCCTGCAGCTGCCGGCCGTGCCACAGGGCCCCTCCTCGGGCTGGGAGGAGGTCATTGTTGCGCAGTTGTCAGCAGCCCGCGCGGCCAGCGCGGTGACGACCCCGCCCGGCAGCATGGCAGCGGGCAGCACAGCGCGCGAGCTCCTAGAGGCGTTTGCCAAGCTCTACCGCCAGCGCCCCACGGTGGACTATAGCGCCCTGGAGGGGGTGCTGGAAGTGGATGCGCAGGCGGGGGCTGGCCCAGCTGGCAGCGCCAGCGTCAGCCCGCAGTCCACGCTGGGCCTAGGTGGCGTGGGCGAGGCGCCAGGCGCAGCAGGGGCAGCAGCAGCAGCGGTGCCGGCGCTGGAGTCGGTGCCGCAGCAGGGGCAGCAGCAGCAAGCTGCGTGGCCACAGCAGGGGCAGCAACAGGAGCAGCAGCAGGCGCAGCAGCCGCGGGTGCAGTTTGACCCGGGCGTGCGCGGCGGCGGCGGCGGCAGCGGCGGCGGCAGCGGCGGCGGCAGCAGCAGCATGTTTGGCGCGAGCGTGTCAACCAGCAGCATGGTGCTGCCGGAGATGCCGTGGAGCGACTGGGCGCTGCAGGTTGAGCTCCGTAGCCATCTGCCATGCAGTTGTGTATGTCATGCAGTTGTGTATGGTGGGGTCTAGGCCTTTATGCTGCTGCTGCTGCTGTTGGCTGAGGGTAGGAGGTGCCAGTGGGTTCGAAAGGCTGTCAGTACAGACCCCGATGCCTCAGTGAGGCATGCACAGTAGCCTTGACCTTGACAGCATGAGCCTCCCCATCATCTAGAGAAGCATGCGCCTGCCCATCCCTGCTTGCCTGCGCCCGCGCCCGCAGCCAGAGGAGGTGGAGGTGTGCCGGCGCGCGGACGGCAGCTGGTGGCAGTTGGGCAGCGGCGCGTGCGGCACCGTGTACAAGGGGCTGTACCACGGCGTGCAGCCGGTGGCGGTCAAGGTGCTGCACCAGCGTGAGGACGGGCGGCGGGCCGACGTGTTCATGCGGGAGGTCACCATGCTCAAGGGCCTGCGGGACCGCAACATTGTGCAGGTGGGTCGGCCAGCGGGCGGGAGTGCTGAGGACCGACGGTGCGCGGCAAGGGGCCGCAAGGGGCTGTGCCATGCCGTGCTTTGTTGTGCAGCCTGCCGCTGAGGCTGGGGCTGGGAGGTCAGGAGGGTTCCATGCGTACGTGCAGGCAGTGTGTCGTCCAGGGGATGGGTTCGGTGCTCTGCAACGCGCCAGGCACAAGCTGTGGTGCTGCCACCTGGGCTGCATATTGGCTGTTGGGGGCAGGTCGAGGGGCCCAGCCGGCCTGGCACCATGCTGACTTGGGATAAACGCTGCTAGAAGCACTGAGAGAGTGTGGCATAGCGCTAAATGCTGGGTTGGTATGTCCGCTTGCTGCAGTTTTTGGGTGCAAGCTTGGATGGCGTCAGCGCCATGCTGGTGACGGAGTTCATGGAGGTGAGGTATCCCCGAGGAATCCTTAAGGTATCACCACGTTGCACCCCTTCTATGCTGCTGGCAGTCTTGTAGTTTCAGAGTGCTGGTGACAGAGTTCATGGAGGTAAGGGGGTGCTGTTGGGGGCACTGCACAGGCTGTACACCCAGCGTACTGCAAGGCGTACCAGCAACAAGCGCTTTAATTTAGCTTGGCGGCATGGCCAGAGCTGGGACGGTCTTTATGCGGGGCAGCGCAAGAAAGGGAGGCCCGTTGGTGAAGGCTTCGTGAAGTGCATAGGGTTGGGCTGGCAAGCGTCAGGTGCTCTGCTCGAACATTTAGGGAGGCAAGCCGTTAGCTGGCCAGCGACACTGAACGAGCTGGGCTGTGAGTTTGCAGTTGGGTGACCTCTGGCGGGCGCTGCCTATCAAGAACCACAACGGCGAGCGGGTGTTTGGCTGGTACCGAAGGTGGGTACTGCTTGCGGGCCCCCTCCCTCTCTCTCGTGGCAGCCACCTGGTATTCCGCGCGTGCCCACGACACTCTATGACAGTTGGCAGCATGGCTTGTTGAGGGTTTGTCACTACAGGTAATGTGTCAGGCACTAGCCAGCATGTGTCTTGAGCTAACGATGTCTTCGCATGTCGTGATGCTAGGCCCCTATATACCCACTGTGCCTGCAGGGGTCGCCGGGTGGCCCTGGACGTGGCCCGAGGCCTGCACTACCTCCACCACAAGCGGGTGGTGCACCTGGACCTCAAGAGGTGGGTAGGTCTGTTGGTGAAGGGGGCCGGAGCACCGGGGTTGGCTGCAAGTAGTTGTGTGCGTGGGTGTACCATCCTATTCCATGGTGGCGCAGATGGGGTTGGGAGCATTTCTGGGGGACCATGTTCCTGCATGCGTGGGTCAGGGGTGGCTGCCAGTAACCTCACGCTGTTGCTGGGCAGGGGGTGGGTGTGTGGAAAGTGTAGGGTTCGAAGGGTAAGTCCAAGGCTGTAGCCAGCCAGTGACCTCTCAGTGCTGTCGCTCCTGAGTGGCTTGCACACTTGCCCACCTGTGCCTGAGCGTATGATGCTGCTGCTGCTGCAGTGCCAACATCCTGCTGTCGCGCCACGGCAGCGCCAAGATTGGGGACATTGGCATGGCGCGGGTGCTGAACAGGGACTACCTCACCGTGCTCAGCGGCCTCGGCACGTTCGCCTGGAGGTGGGTGGGGGGGTGTTGGGTCGCGCGCTGCAAGCGCTCCTTGCTGAGCGGTCCTGCACTGACGAACGCGAGCTTTGCGCGGTTCATGAGAAGCACTTTGCCCCCTGTCTACGTGCTAACTGACAGGCAGCAAAGCGCGCGAGTGTGTTTGCAAACGAGCGCTCAACCTCGTAGATCTTGGGGAGGCAGGGGCTGGAAGTACCAGATGGTGCCCCAGATGTGGCAGCTCGAGATGTGGCCCAGAGTAGCCACGTGTGTTTTGCCGTGGTGTGTGCAGCGCCCCAGAGGTCCTGGCTGGCCGGCGGTGTACCGAGAAGGTGGACATCTACTCCTTTGGCATCGTGCTCTGGGAGATCTGCACAGGTAGGGCCGCCCTTGGCTGGCTCAGGAACGCTCGCCCCCTGCTCACCCGGCCCCCCCATGTACAAGGGCCATACACTGCTTGATCCCAGCTTACCAATCAGCATGCTGGCCAGCTCCCCCCCACCCTTCCCCTCCCCTCTCTTGCGCACAGCTGGCGCAGTGGCGACCTCAACTTTGGGGTGCTGTTGCTGCTCCCCTGCTGCAGGGGAGGTGCCCGTCCGCGGCGACCTGCGGCCGCTGGCGGCGCCGGAGGACTGCCCCCAGGCGGTGGTGGACCTGTACCTGCGGTGTACCGCGGAGGACCCCCTTGAGAGGCCCACCGCCATAGAGATCGTGGAGCTGCTGAGTGCCCTGCCGCATGAGCCGCCACCTGGCACAGCAGCCGCACCACCGCCAGCAGCGGCAGCAGCGGCGGCGGTCTTAGCACAGCATGAGCAGTCTGGGCAGCCGCTGGCGTCATTGGCGCCGCTGCAGGCAGCTGCTGCAGCCAGGCATGAGCAAGGCATCGCTAATGGGTCGTAAGGGGTTGCCGGCTGTTGAGCGGGCTGTGTCTGGTGTGACTCGAGAGGGACAAGAGAGTGGGTCTGGGCCTGGGCTTGCTTTGCGGGTAAGGTAACCCGCTGATGTTCCTGGCATATATTTGCAGTGTATCAACAAAGCAGGATGGCTTCTGGCCGGCTCCCTGCGCCTACTTGGCGTGGCAGCCTTTTTGTTTTGAGCGGAATCTGACACAAACTAACCCTGCTTGACTGACGTTTTCAACGCGAGATCTCTGAGAAAGGTTAATCACTGCTTTTCGCCCCCAGTTGTGCTGTTTTTAGTTATGGTTGGCAGCTAGGAGGGAGTGCAAACAACTGTGCCGCTGCGCTTCATCGGTTTTGTCTTTATGGGTTCTGTTGTATCATACTCTGCCAAGCTAGCGTGGCAACTGGCTCACCGGCTGGTGCCTCAACTGGTGGGCACCCACGAGGCAGGCACGTATTGTGATGTGGCTTCGATAAGGCTCTAGTAATGCAGTCTGGGCAGTTTGGCTTGTGCCGCCCAGTTGCTGCAATGCTGAAAGGTTTAGCAGACATTAGCCGGCAGCTGTCGACTCCTGGAATGCCGAGCCCAGACATCAGCATCCTTATGGCTATTTGAGGCAGGGAGAGCTCCTGTCAGCTCCATGGCAGTCCGACTGCGCGGCACAAATAACGCGGGAAGCGCACGCAATTGGCGATTGCGCTGCCAGCGTCCAGAACTCTTGTCCGACCCTAACTGTGCGTGTGCTGCTTTGGCCAAATGTTACCTTGCTCAAGCGTGCAGCCGTGCGCGACAGCTTACGTCTGACTGCCACAGGCCAGCTTGGTTTCCCTGACCAGCTACCTTGCCAGCCTGAGTTGTTACCAACTAAATAGTATTACGTTTGAGTGTACGATGGGCGATTTGAGGCGAACGTTAGGCCCGTCTCATGGTAATAGTAGGTAGAGGTCTGCGTCATGAACCGCAGACGGCTGTTTGTGGAGCGTCCAGGTACGTTGATCGCCCAAGACGACTCTTCCGGCAGCAAAGTGTGGCTTGCGCAAGACGCGACTTGGGGGCCGCAAGCGCAGCCCGGCAGCACCCAGGACCCACGAAGCACCCCCTCGTGGTTTGTGCAGGTTTAGCCTCGTTGTGTACAGCGCGGTGGGCCAGGGCGCAGCTGGTCCTCGCCTTGTGCCTGGCATGTCTCCACACGGCAGGTGCAGAAACGCCCCAGCCCAGTAGCCTGTTGCAAGAACTAAACCTGTATTGATCTCCTTGTGATCGCTTTTCTGCGTCAGGGCCAACTGGGCCAGCTTCAGTGGTGCTGGCAAACCAGCAGTTGACGGCAGTCTTCCTGGCTGGCTGCAGTGGAGTGTGGTGGCGCCTGGAGCCCCCGTCGCCTTCTGCAGGTGAG
>BBXU01002192.1:0-14153 GCA_001598975.1 Parachlorella kessleri
AGGGTGTTAACTCGCAGCACCAGGGCAGCACATTGGGCTGCCCACGCTGCGTGCGCTGCCCGCCATGCAGGCGCGCCCGTCACCCTGACCCTCCCCAAGATACCCCATTACCACATCAACCCGGGGGTGGACCTGAACAACAACTTTGACTACCGCTGCCCCACGCTGTCGCTGCGGTCCGACGTGTGCGAGGTGGTGGGCTCAGCGCAGGTAGGCAACTCGTGCCCAGCGCTGCCCCGCTGTGCCTGCTGGGCGGACAGCCCTAACGATGCCACCGGTGGAGCGGCTGTGGCGCACGCCTGGCTTACGGGGTCCCCTGGGGTGCCACGGGGGTCCGCTGATGGGGGGTGGGGACGCGCCAGGGGGGCTGCCAGCAGGTGTTAGCATGGCTTGTGAGAGGCTTATAAACCTGGGAAGAAGCTGCCGTCTCACCTCCCTGCCCTGAATTTTGAGAGCATGGCAGGGGGCACGGGGTGTGGCTGGGCAGCTGCATGCGCACTGCTGTACATGGTGCTCATGTGCCGGCGTACTGTACCGCATGTACCGCACGCAGGACCTCGCCAGGATGTGCGACGCAGACCCGCAGTGCAAGGCGTTTGTGTACCTGCCAGGCGGCCTGGACTTCAAGAGCGCGGTAGGTGCTGGCTCTGGCTGGCTGGCTGGCTGGGGGTGGCAGTTTTAGCGTCAACCTGTGAGGTTGGGGTTCGGGCCGTAGCGTAAGGCACAGCCTGTTGGAGGGCTTGCTCCTTTAGTTTCGTGTGTGCCTACCTTCATGTGCCTCAGAAGCCGTGGCCGATGCTGGTCTCATGGCATGGCCATGCCATGTCATGCGACCTGGGCGGCCTGGATATCTGACTACTGGCATTGTCTGACCGCTGTGGCACTGTGAAGTGCCGGGCGCCAAGCTCTGGCCTGTCTTCGCAAGCAGCGCTCTTCATGGCGGCAAGTGCTCCTGCACTTCTGTCATGAATCCACCACTCGGTGCCAAGGGTACAACCCCTCCCCCCCCCCACCCCCCACCCCCCCCACCCACACCCACACCCACACCCGCTGTCTTCCTGCTGGTGCAGCCCGTGGGAGTGTTGAAGGGGGGGACTGGGGGTGGACACAATCCCCCTCTCAGCACTGGCGGTCAACCCCTCCACCGCCCTCTTCATGAAAGACACGGTTGCCTACGGCACTCCCCCTGGGTCTGCTGCCGGCAGCGGCGGCGGGGGCAAGAGCGTCGCGGTATACATAGTCGTGCCCATCGCGGCTGTCGTGGCTGCGGCCGGCTTGGCACTGCTGGTGCTGGTGGCGTGGCGGCTGCGCAGCCAGAAAGTGGCTAGCAGCGATAGGCTGCCGGCCGCGAGCCTGACAGCGGCAGCGGCGGGGGAGGCGAAGCCCCCGCCCAGCGGCCACAGCGTGGGATCACACCGGTCCCTGCAACACGCGCATTCACAACAGCGGCAGCCACAGCAGCAGCGGCAGCAAGGGGCGCAGCCACCTCGGGGCGCTGCTATTGACTACACCCATGAGTCGGCGGGTGGCGGCGGGGCAGGGACCACCTGGGCTGCCGCTGGCTGGCAGCCTGGGGTGGGTGGCAAGGGGCGCAGGGGATTAGGCAGGGATGACTCGGCCCTGGAAGAGCCTCCATTGGCAGACGCCATGAAAGCTGGAGCCTCCAGGGCAGTGGTGTCGCCGGCTGACTGGACCTGGTTACTACTGGCAGCTGTGCAGCAGCAGCAGCCGGCTCGAACCCTTCAGCAGCAGCAGCAGCCGAGGTACCAGTGGGATGCACCTGACTCGCCTGTTGTGCGTGCGCTGCTGCGGCGGTTTGGTGGGGAGGCGGTGAGCAGCGAGGGGGAGGCCTCCAGCAGCAGCGGCCCCTCCTCCCTCACGCCCTCCTCCCAGGAGCAGCACAGCCTCAGCAGCGACGGCGGCAGCCTGGGGAGCGCCCCGGGGGACCCCTGGCCGCCGCAGCAGCCGCAGCAGGAACCCCCGCAATGGGCAGCCAAGCAGCGCTCGCAGCGGCAGCTGCCGCAGCAGGCAGTACAGGCTGCGATGGGCGCAGCCTCGCCGCCGGTAAGCGGCGGCCTGCCCCCCGAGCCTGGCACCACTGGCGTGCCCCGCCCCAGCCCCCGCCAGGGTGGTGGTGGCCCCCCCTCCCTGCCCGACCCCGACTGGGTGATCCAGCCTGAGGAGGTGGAGGTGTGCCGGCGGGCGGATGGCAGCTGGTGGCAGCTGGGCAGCGGCGCGTGCGGCACCGTCTACAAGGGGCTGCACCACGGCATGCAGCCGGTGGCGGTCAAGGTGCTGCCGTACGACCAGGCAGACCAGCAGCTGACGGAGGAGCTTGAGAAGGAGGTGAGACCGGTGGCGGGAGAGTGACGCTCATCGGGGAGTGCTTGGGCAGACTGGCCAAGTCTGCCGCACCTTCGATGGCCTGTGTGGTAGGAGGACTGGTGTCGGAGCGCGCTGAGCAGACAGGGGGGTTTGGGCTGTCGCTGGGGGTCTGTTCCACCCTCGCAGCATGATGCCCAGTCGCGAGCCTCACCCAAACGCAAGCTCCACTGGGCACTTCCAACCAACAACTGCAGTGCATGCTGCCTCCGCTGCCGGCGCTCCGCTCCCCAGTGCTGCGCCCTCCCTTGCGTGCCCCACCACCGCCTCACTAGGGGTCCCTGCCCGGCTGGCGCTGCTGCGCACTGCAGGTCAGCCTGCTGCGGAGCTGCCGGGACCGCCACATCGTGCAGCTGCTGGGCGCCAACCTGGAGGGGCCGGCGGCCATGCTGGTCATGGAGTACATGGAGGTGAGTCAGGCGGTGACTCACCGCCCCTGCCCGCCCTGCTGTGCATCATCTTCAGGCACCTCCCGCTGCGGGGTGGCGTGAGTTGAGACAGAGAGGAGAGGAGAATGAGTGAGTGGGTGAAATGGGCGGGTGGACAGGTGGAGGCTGGGAGCACGGCTTACACCACAGTGTCAGTGCGGCGATGTTGGCTAAGAGCTGGGTGACCTGGCCCCCAAAGTGGGAAAGCCAGCAGACCAGGGGCCGTGCACTAGCGGCCCTTCATGCACTTCACACAAGGGGCTGTTGGGCAGCAGGGAGTTCCTTCATGCCATCGACTTCAGCACCCACAGCACAGGCCAAGCCCCGCTGCACTTGCGGTGGGCTGCTGCCATGACACGAGCAAGTGATGGGTAGGCTATCGCGCTGGTTGAACAGCTGATGATGCCGCCAGGCCCCCAACCAGCTGCCTTGCCTTGTCTCCCTCCCTCCTCCCTGCAACTCAAATGAGTAGATAAATAAATAAATGAATAAAAATATGGTCAGGCCTCCCCCCTGCAGCTCGGCGACCTGTGGCGGGCGCTGCCCCTGAGGAACTCGGCAGGCGACCGCATCTTCGCCTGGCAACGCAGGTCGGTAGGTCGGTGACTGTTGTCGGGGGTTGGGGTTACTGTTGATCGGTGGTTACTGGGGGTTGCCCTACTGGGGGTTGCCCTAGCAGCTGCTGGGCAGCCCGCAGCTGCTGGGCAGCTCCTCAGCAAACTGCATGATAGGTACTTGGCATCCATAAAATAGTCCCGTGGCTGAGACAGCCAGCCTGGCCTTGCCCGACTGACTGACCACATGCGTGCGTTGCTTGTCCGGCCTTCTCTGTAAGACTGCTGCCCCCGTGTGGCGACCCGGCTGCAGGGGGCGGCGCGTTGCCCTGGACGTGGCCCGTGGCCTGCACTACCTCCACTCCCGTAAGGTGGTGCACCTGGACCTCAAGAGGTGAGGGAGTGGCGGGGAGGGCGACGGGGTTATAATCTGGTGAGGTGTACATCGATAGATTGCACTTGCGAGAAGGTGTGGGTCGGCAGCCAAGGTGGCGTGGTCCGGAGATAGAAAGGGCACCAGCGGGATCTGGCATCACTAGCCTGGGTTTTACAACTTGTTTGCTGAGCTGTCGCCAGGTAGGCTGTGAGGCGCAACTGGGGTGGCTACAATCCATCTCATGCTGAAGACGGTCGTCAGGCCAGCTGATTCGGTAGCTAAACTGTGCCGCTGCAGCCCCAACATCCTCCTGAGCCGCCACGGCACTGCCAAGCTGGCAGACGTTGGCGTGGCCAGGCTGCTGGCCCGCGGCACGCTGTCCGTGCACAGCGGCAGCGGGGCCGCCGGCTGGGCCTGGTCGGCGCCAGAGGTGCTGACGGGGCGGCCCTGCTGCGTGTCGGTGGACATCTACTCCTTTGGCGTCGTGCTCTGGGAGATCTGCACAGGTGGGTGGGTGGGTGGCCCCACCGCCGCGGCCCGTGGCTGGCAGGTGGGCTCGTGACAAGGGAAGTAGCCGGCGGCAGGCCAGTTGGCTGATGCGGGGGGATATCCTGTGTCCAGGGAAGTGCGACCCGACCTTGCTCTCAACAATGGCTTGGCCGTAGGCTCAACTGGACCGCATCAGCTGTCGATGGCAAGGGCATGAGTATGGTGTGTGCCAGGAGTATGCATGTGCCAGTCACTGTGCACCCTGCTCACGCAGCTGGCCCTTTTCCATTCTCGGTGTCTTGACTATACAGTAAACAAGTTGTCTTGACTATACAGTAACAAGTTCATCCGTTTTTGTTCTCTGTTCTCAGTTCTACTTTAGTTGTAACTCTAGTCTTAGCTCTGGTTCAGTCTGTCTAACGCTGTCGCAGTAGCAGCATGCGTCCCTGTGAGCCACCACACATTGACCATGAACATGGCCACTGCTGTGTATCACAGGTGAAGTGCCGGTGCGTGGCGGCATGCGGCCCCTGAGCGTGCCCGGGGACTGCCCCCAGCCCGTGGCAGACCTGCAGGCACGCTGCACAGCAGAAGACCCGGGCCAGCGGCCCTCGGCAGCCGAGCTGGTAGGGCTACTGAGCGCACTGGAAAGAGAGAGACTGTGAAAGCAGCAGTGGAGGGCGGTCAGCGCTGTATTTAAATGGAGATGCACGTGACAGGAAGGGGTCAGGCAGCAGTGTGAGCTCCTGTAATTCTGACCTGGGGGGTCTAGTAGGGAAGCCCAGGCGAGTGCTGTGCGGGTTTCGGCTAACAGCAGCACTGTCTGGTCAGTGTCAAGGAGTTGCGAAGTGGTGCTGGCTGTGAGAGCCTAGCTTGCCCGTCAATATGCAGTGCAGCAGGGTTTGAGGATGGGGTTTGGTGAGGTCTTTGGGCAGCAGGGGGGGCTATGCAGCAGGGGCGGTTAAATCGCACCGTGTGGGAGGCAGGCTCTTACTGCACCCCGTGCAAAGCATCTTGAGGGATGCTTCTAGTAAAAGCTCAGCGTGGCTGCTGATTGCACCTGTCACTTTGCAAACGCAGTTTCCTCTGTACTTGCGTCACTCTGATGAAGCACCCCATCTGTGAGGGCCCCATGGCAACCTTACGAACTCAGCAGCCCAAATGCGCTATTTGTTTCTTCATGAGATGGCCAAGTGGCTACAGTCTTGTCCTAGCATGTCGATTTCGTGCATGGGGGATAGCGATTATGAGTTATGTATTTGATATCTACAACCCAAATAAGCACGCAGTGGTGCAGTTTCATCTGTCTTGTGGGCCTTCATAGTGCAATTATGTTTGCTTTGCGATGCTTACTTAGTGTATACGAGTGCCTGTCATTTTTCGTGGCTGGCAAGCTCGCGTGGGGTTGGGGGCCGGTCTGCAGCTTGCTTGCCATGTCTATTGTGCTGTTCTCTCATGCATTGTACTATGCCGCGCCTTCTGGCCTGCCAAACTTCCACGCCTATCGTGGCCACAGTTTGGTCGTGTGACTTGCAATTGCCATGCCTCTCACGTGTCCCCAGCATGTGCTAAATGAATGACCTTGATAACAGCATGGTTGTCTCTGGAGTGTGTATTGGGAAGGTGCCCTCCCCAATTGCTGATGATAATATTGCAAGTACAAGGGAGGGACAGCAGGGGATCAGTAGGGATGCTCACCTGCCAGCTTGAATAGAGTGTGCACCCTGTGCCCACACAATAACCTCCATGTTCCAGGTGTCAGCAGACTGGGAGGGACTCTTTGTTGCTGACCAAACAACGCTGCATGACCAAACAACGCTGCAGCAGCTAAAAATTGGCATTGCAACAAACACCGCTGACCACAGAATACCGAAAACATATAGTTATATACTGTTATACCCCAGCGTACCAGTGGGTGCATGCCGGTCATGCAACTGGGGGGCAAGCAAGGCCTTGTCGGAGGGACCGCCTAATTCTGGAATAAACGACCCGCGCTGTGGGGCGCCCATAGGTTGGCATCCTACTCCCCAGGCACCTACTGCGGCTGTTGCTACCGCCCAGCCGGTTGCTGCTGTTGTTCCTGCTGCTGCCCCTGCTGTGGCTGCTGTGCCTGCTGCTGTAGGAAGCCCACCAGGCACTTCTCCAGCAGGAAGTCCGAGTTCACCCAGGCATGGTACTTGTTGAACAGGGCGGTGCCGTCCCTGCCGGCGACCTTGAGCAGCATGGGCACGCCGCCCGGGTGGAAACGCAGGTAGGGGGTGATGTTGTACACCCGCCCCCGCAGCACGGTCCACGCGTCGGCCTCGCTGGCATGCTGCGCGACCTCCTCCATGGTTATGTTACGCCGCCGCGGCTGGCCGTTGAGCCCTGCAGGCATGCAGGCAGGTGCATCGAGGGAAGGGTGTGCGGGTGGTAGGCTTCTGCCTGCATCGGAGAAGCGTTGCTCCCAGAGCCGTGCAATACCATGTGCTGTAGACTGTTTGCACGCCCACTGCAGGAGCGCAAGCAGCCACTTACACGGCAGCAGTAGCTCAGGATGAGGCAGGCAACGCGGTACTGTGCAGGCAGGCAGGCAGGCAGCAGGTAATGTGGGGTCCAGCCCACCTGCCAGGTCCGGGTTCTTGGCTGTCAACCGCACCCAGTCCACTTGGCTATAGCCCTTCTCATACAAAACCTGCAGGCTCCCCAAACGCACCTTGCTTGCCTGACCACTAAAGACATTGACATATGTCACTCTGGCTGGCCAGAGCAACCCTCTGTGACCACCTCTAGCATGATGTACAAGGCCAAACACCACAAAGCGCTGAATGCGCCTAACAAACCATAGTAGGAGGGCCTCGTTGTGCAGACACGCTGCATGTGCACTGCTCCCACATGCCCCACCTTCTTCCGTCGCCGTGGTTCTGGGGGAGGCATGCTCCCTTGGGCGCCTGCCTGCCCTGCAGCTGCCGCTGCTGATGGCGGCACGGCGTCAACTTGTCCGGCTAGCTGCGCAAAACTACTCTTGGCTGGTGGGCTGGGCGCCGCCCGGCCGTGGCTGCTAAGGTCAACAACTGTGGCTTTGGCCATGAGGGGGTTCTGCAACCATGCAAGAACACAGACTCAGCGCAGGCAGTCCCTGCTCAACCCCTTGCATCCAGCACTACCTCACAGTCCCTAACCTCAACTTTCAGCGTGCGCTACCGGCCACCCTCACCACACAGGGGATCCCTGATGGGAAGGGAATACCTGGAGTAATACCTCTTCTCCGTACCGGAAAATTCTAGCCGGTACTAACCTGCTTGGGGAGGGTTTTAGCGGGGAGTTGTGGGAGGGCTGGGAACGTGAAGTCAGCCATGGGTGGACGGCCGCGGCCTGGGGTGATGCCAGGAAATCTGCAGCAACACCTTGTGAGAGCTGGGTAGTCAGTGTCTGTTCCAACGGGTACAACAAGGCTTCCCCCAACGCCGTCAGCATGTCATGATAGTCACCAGAGATCGGCCTACCGGTGTGCCGCAGGCTCGTAGATGGAAGGACTTGCTACCTGCCAGGTCAGTATTATCTACACGTTCGTAAGGACCTTAGGATGCACCATGGGATGCATACCCTCTCCAAGGAGCTCCACATTTGCGTGCTTTGCGTGCTGGCTTTGGACTGTTTGACAATCGATGGCTGGTTGCATTCCATTACGATGCCACCTGATGGAACTCCCCAGTTGACTGAAGCTCAAGTGAGTATTGGTGGAGAAGCGAACCGAGGAGAGGTACGGGTGAAGTTGCTGGCAGGGCTGCATGCACCTGCTGCTGCTGATGGTGGTGATGACAAGGCCCAAACTCGGAGGAAGTAGGCATCCTGTTACCCAGCTGTTTGGCTCTGCAGGGCCAGTATCATTCAAGGCAGATAATACAGCTTAATCTGCCAAGAGGTAACAGCATCAACGGGATGGGTGGCCACCTCGAAGCCAGTTGCGAGCATGAGTCGTGAGTCATGCATGACCTAGGATGCACTGCAAATGGTCAGCCGAGTCATGAGGGTGCATGGCTCCTGTTTATGAATCTGAGGCAATACCGCTGGGGCCCAAGCCCAAAGTGGACCAGAAGCATCACGCAGTCACAGTCCAAAGGCTCAACCCTGGAAGCCAGAAAGAGTGCCACGACCACAGCTCCCTTGGTAGGTTCACTCGGCCTGCACTTCCATCCCCACCCATACAAACCGCTCATAGCGTGCCCCGACCCACTGCACTAAAGCGGCGCTGCCTTCTACACCCCCTGCCACCGTGTCTGGAATAGTGCTGCCCTCACCACCTTCCCTGGCGGCAAGGGCAGCATCAGCGCCACCCCCCACACTGTGAGCAAGAGGGGCGTCCTGGTTGAACAGCACCCCAAAGCAGATCTTGCCGCCCCCGGGCCCGCGCTTGCGGCGGTACCCTGCCAGCGTCAGGAGGGGCTCGGGGCCGTCCCGCCTGCAGTACAGTGCCGTACAGCAACCAGACATGGAGAAGCACAGATTTGTAATGTATTTGCAAGCGTACACGAGGGCACACGCCCGCAAGACCCGACGCTGCGGTGCTGAGCTGTGCCGTGCTGGGCAGTGCTCCAGTTTGGTCAAAGAGGAACGGTATGCATGGGTGCCTGCCTGCAGAGGGTTTCAACGAAAAAATGCGGCAGTGCGCATCCCTTGCAACTGGACCCTGGGCAACTTGCCGCCTCCAAGACCTATTAGAAATGCTGCACCCACAGCCTGACAGGTCAGCTAGTGGGTGACTGCCCAGCGCGCCCAGCGCACCTGCCGGTGAAGGGGTCCATGCAAATCATCTCGCACCGGGTGCAGCCCCCAGCGCTGCGCAGCGCCACCCCGCCGACCGTCACCCGCGACCAGCTGTCCTCGCGGTAGGGCTGGGCGGGGGCGCCCCCCACCACCAGGTTGGGGCGGAAGCGCCGGGTGAAGGCCGCCAAGCTGGCGGCACAGGTGGCGCAGGCGCCGGCGCCATCACAGTTGTTGGAAGAACAGCTGTGCACTGCCGTCCCTGCTCCTGAAGCTGGGGTCGATCCATCCTGTGCTGCCAGCGCTGCTGCAGCTGCCGCCCGCGAGTGCAAGTCCCGCAGGCTGGCATTGCCCAGCAGCAGCAGCTGGCCATCGTTCGCGAAGCTGCGGGGAGGCCGCGGCCCCTGCTGCTGCTGCTGCTGCTGTTGCTGCGCCTGGTCAGCACGCTGCGGGTGCCGGGACTCACTCTGCCCTTCAGCACCCCCACCGTGTGCTGAGCCTGCTGCGCTCGCTCTCGCCGCCGCCGCTGCTGCTGGCAGCGCTGGCCGTTGGGAGGGTGCCTGCTGCCTGACCAGGCGGCAGGGCACCCCCAGGGCCCGCTCAAACCAGCGGGACACTGCGGCGTCGTCGGCCAGGGGCCCGGCCCCGGCTCGCACCCCGCACTCTTCCCGGGAGCACACCCTGATGCTGCTGCTGCCCACCGCCTCCCTCAAGCTGCCAGCGCTGTCCGGCCTGCTGCTGCTGCGGACTCCGCCGCTGCTGGTGCCAGCCTGACCATCAGCATGCCCACCTGCAGCATAGCTGGCGCCACCACCACTGCCAGAGCCCCCTGCCACCACTGCTCCTGCTTGCTGTGGGGAGCTGCCAGCCCCGGCATGCTTCCCCCCGCCCTCCCTGGGAGGCAGGTCCCCCAGGGGCAGTTCCAGCGTCCCCGGCAGGCGCTCAGCACTGACCCGCAGCAGCCCCTGCTGCAGGTCCACGACGGGCTGGATGGTGGCCAGGGCTGGCAGCTTCTTGAGGGTCAGCGCAGTGCCCGAGCCGTCCACCAGCGCCCAGTGCCGGTCGTACAGCAGGCCGGTGGGGCCTGCAGCGCAGCGCAGCGCAGCGCAAGGGGGCCGCCTGTGAGAGACGCTGTGTGAAAGCTCGGCTGGCGCAGCTGGTTGGCGCCGCGTGTGCATGACCAGGCTTCGCGTGCAGCAGCCCACCCCAGCCAGACAGCCGGCCGGCGGGAAAGTGGGTATGGGGCCGGGGAGGGGGTGTAAAGGTCCCTGGGAGTCACAGCCTCGTCGGGGAGCCACCTGGCACAGCCTCGTCGGGGAGCCACCTGGCACAGCCTCGTCGGGGAGCCACCTGGCACAGCCTCGTCGGGGAGCCACCTGGCACAGCCTCGTCGGGGAGCCACCTGGCACAGCCTCGTCGGGGAGCCACCTGGCACAGCCTCGTCGGGGAGCCACCTGGCAAGGGGTCTTTTGCGCGAAACCATCAGAACAACCCATGACATAACACCCTAGCGGTGGGCTCCTAATAGCTTTGCCCGGTGCACAGTCAGCCTCAGCCTCGGCCTTTCTGCCGCCCCGCGCCAATGTTCCAAACCCCAGCTTTGCGCCCGCCTGCCCCTACCAACTAAGAAAGCAACCACGCCTCGTCGCCTTGTTAGAAATGGCAGGCGCTTACCCAGCGGCCAGGCCTGGGCTTCCATGCCTCTACACGACTTTATAGGGTAGATGAAGATCCCCTCTACCCGCAGGCCGTCGCTGGGTGCCTCACAGTTACTGAGAACATCACCCCCAGCTGCGGCCGCAGGCCGCGCCTGCGGCTGCAGCTGCGCCGGGGTCCCACCTGCTGCCGCCGCAGCCGACCCCTTCATGCTGACACTGGCTGCTGCAAGGAGGCTGCCATTGCCGGTATGCGTGCCGCTGCCCGGGAGTGCGGCAGTAGGGTCTGGCCGGGAGGCGGCCGGGGCTGCACGCTGGCTGGCACTGCTTGCGGACTCTGGCCAGGGTGGGAGGCTCAGTGGCCGGCTGCTGCTGGTGGTGCCGCTGCTGAGGGCAGGGCTCGTTGCCGCAGCATGCAGGACGGCACCAGCATGCAGGACGGTACCATTGGCATCCCCCGTAGCCCGAGCCAAGTCCCCCACTGACAAGCTACTGCTACTGGCAGACGTGGCTACAGGTGAGGGGGGTGGGAAGGTGGCTAGGCTGGTGCCCCCGGTGCTTCCCTTGGGGGTCCTGGCCGCGGCCGTCAACTCTTCCTGCCCCTGCCCCTGCTGTTCATGCTGCTGCTGCTGTGCCTGCTGCGCCTGCTGCTCCCTGGCGTGCCCCGGCTCCAGGAAGTACCGCTCCAGCAAGACGGCTGCACATGCAGCACACGCGCAGGGCTTACTACCCATGCAGCAGCAGCAGCAGCAGCAGCGGCGCAGCGGCAGCAACAGCAGCGGCATTGATCAGCTTCTCACACTGGTCACCCAGTCACCCAGTAGCATCCGCACCGAGGCATACTAAAGACGCGCTTCCCAGCCACCTCAGCCCACGCCCTCCACGGTACCCCGGGGGCTGAACCGGCCCCAAGTATGCGAGCGGGCACCCAACAGCCCCACGCTAGTCCCCGGGGGTCCCCACTCTCCACCGGGTGTGCTTGGGAGCACGCCGCGCCTCAGCAGAGCACCCATGCACCCCAGCCAAGCCTCACCTATGGCTCCCGCGTCCTCCAGGGTGGAAGCATAGCCGAAAGAGGCGCGGACCACCCCCGTGGGCTTGCCACCCAGCGTGTCGTGGTCGTCCCAGCACACGTGGCCCGCCTCGTAGTTGGCCAGCATCTCTGCAGCCAGGCAGGCAGGGGCTAGTGGCCGGACGGGCGCAGGGGGTGTTGTGTGTGCTGTGCTGGGCCGTGGCAGGTACAGGAGGAGTATGGGAGGATGGTGGCTTGGGAAGGACAAGGGGGAGAGGGGGTGCGTGGGTGGGGCGGTGGGGCGGTGGGCGTGGGTAGTCCCCAGAGACGGGGGGGCACACACCTTGCTACCTGGCAGAAGCACAAGAGCCTGTGTGGGTGGGTGGGTGGGTGGGTGGGGGGCATGCTGTCATGGCACCGCCTAGCCCCCCAAAGCTACAGAAGGCAGTTGGCGATCCCGCCCGCCCGCCCGCCCACCTGCCGAGGTGAGGCCCAGCGCTTGTGAGCATGCCCCCGGGTTGCACATGCAGCCTGTGCGCAGGAAGATGCCGTGCAGGCTGCCCAGCTTCTCAACCTCCCTGCAGGCAGGCGCACCAGCTGGTTAACCCTTGCTGTTGTCGCAGGCATCCCGACTTCAAGGAAACTTGGGGGGAATCTTCCAAGGGGCCGTGGGATACGATCATAACATAGATTGCACGCAAGCAAGACCAGCTGGCCCACTCCTGTTGTCCTCAGGCACCCCCGGGGGTAGCGCTGCTTCTCCAAACCCTTGCTACATGCGACAGGACAAGCAGGGCTGCTAGCCAGCATGGGCAAGGGCAGCCCACAGGAGCACCTGTGTCATCTCTTATAACCCTCTGGCTGCTCCACTCAGCCCTAGACCCAGCATCCAGGCTAAACTGTCTGCAGCCAGATGGCAACCGTGCAACGCTAGCCTCCCCTCCTCCGCCAACACCTTGCTTGCCTGTATCCCACGAAGGAGCCATCAGCCCTCAGCACATTGAATGCCACCACAGGGCCCTGACCCGCCACCCCCCTCTGCCGCAGCAGCTGCTCGTCCCAGCGCAGCACGCCCTCTGGCCACCCCTCCCCATTCTGATACCAGGGGAGGCCAGTGCCATTGACATGCACTTCAGAGGGCCAACCGCTGTGAGCCTCCACACGACCGCTGCTGTCCGCCTGAAAGCTGGCTGTGGTGCCATTTGGAGCGCTTGGCAAGCTGCCGGCAGCGTCGCCATCCGCAGCAGCAGCAGCAGCAGCAGCAGCAGGGCCTGCCATGTCTGGAGCCTGCTGGCCGCCTGCCGGCGCTGCTGCACCCTCTGCCGCCGCCGCCACGCTGGCCCTTGTAACGCTGCCAGATGCGGCGCTCCCGTCCTCGCTAATGCTGGACCGAGGGGAGTAGAAGACGGTGTTGGCTTCAGAGTACCGTCTGCTGCCCTCCGTCCCAAACGACTCGGTCCGCGAAACAGGAGCACGACCGTCGCTGCCCCCGCTGCCGATGCTGCTGAGGCGCCCCAGCGTGGCATACCGTGGCCAGTCTGCGCCGGCGCTGGCGCCGTCTGGAGGGGCTTGGCGGCTGCGGCGCCGCCGCTGGCCGTGCTGCAGCACCTGCGTGCGCTGCAGGGCCTTGTGGCGGGCGACTGCCTGGTGCACTCCCTGGAGGGCCCCCAGCTGGGCGCCGCCCCGCTCTGCACGCTCTGCGCCACGCTGGGCGTCACCTGCATCATGCTGTGCATGCTGCCCCGGCTGCTGCTCCGCCTTGCCATCCACCCCGTGACCGCCGCTGCCCCCAGCGTCCTGCCGGGCCAGCACAGCCTCACTGAGCGCGGCTAAACCAGGGGTTGCTTGGGCAGGCCCCTCGCGGCTCAGCAGGCCCCCGGCCCCGGGCCAGGCCCCATACAGCACGCACAGGCGGGCCCCGTTGCCGTGCCGGGCAGCCAGCAGGCGCTCCTGCAGGTGCCTCGCTACCGCAGCCTGCACGAGGCAGCGCCAGGGGGAAGTCCACCGCTGAGCCAGAGGGAAACAACCAGGCCCGGCATGACCCTACTATAAGCTTGTGATGACGCACAAGCCTGCACCGGAAGCAGCAGGTATCCAGCACCCAAGATCAAAAGAACGCAAACATGACGTACATACTTACAAGTCTTGTCTGCATGACACGATGAACAAGCACTAGGGACCAAGCAGTGCAACTAATTGCAGCGCAGCGCAGTGCAGTGCAGGGTACTCACCGCGTGGGCTGAGATGGCGGGCAGCCCTCCCAGCCGCTCCAGGAAAGCAAAGCCGTGGAGCACGGCCGGCAGCTGCAGAAAAGGAAGGGTCCCGTCCTCCAGACCCGCAGCGCCCGGCCGTCGCCTGGAGGGCAATTGCAGCGCACATGGGTAAGTCAGTCGGCAACCCACTGTGAACTGCTCCGATGCTTTTCACTGCAAAGAAAGAGAGAAAGAGAGCCGAGCCCAGCCAGGCACCTGGCAACACTCGCTGACGTCACTGAAAACCAAGCCCCACAGAGCC
>BBXU01002194.1:0-11351 GCA_001598975.1 Parachlorella kessleri
GTAGGTCGAGCTATGTAGGTGTCCATGCAACCTGCACAGACTACCCGGCAACACTTGCTAGAGGGGGCCCGCCCCACCCTACCTGGCCCCCCCTTGGGCAAGGTGCCAGTGGCGCCTCCAGGGCTAGGTCTTTCTCTTGGCTGTTGATCGTTGACGCGGTGGCCAAGGGGTTGCCAGGTTGTTCAGGTGCCAGCCAAGGGGTGTTCAGCAGCCCTGCCTGCCCTGCCTAGAGGGGGGAGGCCAGGCTGACCTGCAGCCCATCCCCCCCACCCCACCCCACCCCACCCAGCCCCTCGGCAGTGTCAAGATTACATCAGTCAGCCCACGTCCCATACTATCCCCCGCCAATGGTGGTGCTCTGTCAACTGTCGCACTCGCGCGCGCGCGTGTGCCGGTGCCAAGCTGTCCCCTGCCCGGTGGGTGTAGGCGCCTGTCTGCCTGTTGCTGATTAATTAATTATATCGACCTGGTGTAGGTGCCTTTGGTGGTGGCGGCGATGACGAGGACCTGGGGTTCCTGCTGGAGGAGCTGTCTGAGCCCATGCGGCAGGCGCCCGCGGAGCCACAGGTGGGTTGATTGTGAGGAGGGGGTGGGTGGGAGCCCTGCATGTGGAGGGGAGCTGCCTGAGCCCATGCGGCAGGCGCCTGTGGAGCCACAGGTGGGTCAACCTACACCATGGGGCATGCCAAGGGCAAAGCATGGCATGGTCCAGGCTGGAGCCACCCCCAAGGGAGAGGGGTGGGGTGTGAACACCCCTGCCTGTGGAGGGACGGTGGGGATTTGCTGGCCAAGCGGGTGGCTCTTAAGAGGTTGTTGGAGGGGGGTGGGCTGGAGGGCGGGTGGGCGGCAGGCCGCCCTGGCTGCAAAGACTGCCCCTACGGATGCCGCAGGGGTCTGAGCGAGCCGCGGGTAGCCGGGTTGGTGCCTGACTTGGTGAATGCAGGGTGGCAAAGTACAGTGTTCCTGGTAGCCGGGCCCGCTGGCAGCGCTTGGGCTAAGCTGCCTTTACTAGATGGTGGCCTAGCTTGCCCTGCGCTCAAAGCGAGCGGCTTGCCTTTGGCCTCGTGCACTGCCATTTGGTGTATGAGCTGGCAGCAGACTGTATAACTTTGATTCGATCTGGTCCGTGCAGGAGCTGCGTCGCGTTGGAGGGCCGCTGTCCATGACTCACTCTGACCCCCTGCACCTGCGAGTGTTCGTGGACGGCTCTTGCGTGGAGATCTACACTGGGAGTGGGGAGGTGAGCTCTTCAGTCTAGCCTGCCAGGAATAAAGGGCTGCAGCTGAAAGCGGCACTCGTCTTCGACAGGTTGCATTGCTTGGGAGTGAAGCCCCATTGCGTTTACCACTTTGGGGAAGAGATGGTCAGCAAAGAGGGCTAGCCTGGCTCTGATGTTTTGTCGTCAGCAGCAGGTTTGGGCCAGGACAGCCAACCACAAATGAACCTGCGAATTGTGCGCTTGTCATGGGCAAGCACATGCCACGATGCATCTGCACCAAATGCTAGCCACTCAGCTGATGGTCTGTGGTCATGTTGCCCCCTCTGACCTTGTTTCTCCATCGAAGCAGGTCCTCAGCACGAGGATCTACCGCGGCGAGCCGCCCCCGGGCGCCGACTCGGGCATCGAGTTTGTGTCATTTGGCGGCGTCGCCACCCTGTTGCGCGCGGAGGCCCACGAGATGGGCAGCGCATGGGAGGCAGCAGGCGCAGCGCAGCACGCGCAGCAGGGCACGTCCACCGGGCTGCCCACCCCCGCCACCGCCTCCAAGGGGCCCTCCCTGCTGACCTCGCCGCGCCACGTCATCCACCCGTCAGACACAGCAGGCGCAGCGGGGCCGATGCCGACGGGCCTCTCTGAGGAGGATTTCAGGGCGGCGGTGGCAGCGGCGCTGGGAGGGGATGCGGCGGCGGGCGGGGCCGGCGGCAGCGGGGTGGCAAGCCCTCGAGCCGCCGCCACCCCCAGGTTTGAGGAGCTGATTTATGTCCTCAGCCCCAGGGCTGCGGCATACTGAGGTGGCGGGGTGGGGTGATGTGGCTGGACGGCAAGGCCAAGAGCGACTTGCTAGGTGTGGGCTTGAAGGGCGTTTGCGTTGTCCAGCTGCAGCGCTGGTGGTCTGCATGCATGGTAGTCACTTTAGTGGGCATGGGATGACCCCTTTAAGGGCAGGGGGTGTGGAGTTTTCTCGAGACCAAAGGCGGATGCTGGCAGGACATGTCTGAAGCATGAGGCAGGTGTGGGGCTCCGTGTTTTGTCGTAATCTTGCTTTCTTCCTTGGTGGTAGTTGAGATTCTGCCTTGGAATCCGCTGCCCCTCTGCTGGGCGGATATGTGGATAGCAGAGGCACCAGTACTGCATCATGCTTTGCCCGGGTTGGTGTGCCCGACCACTTCTGCTGCAATGCGTGCATCCAGATGAGCAAAGCGGGCTATTGCTTTCTGTCTGAGTATTGCCACGGACCCTTGCTGGCATTGTCCACTCCTATGTTTTGGCAGATACCTTGATTGCTTCGAGATAGGTGCACCTTGTCAATCCTGCGACACTGTTGTGCCGCTGGACGATCCTACCATTTGTTGTGGGTTGCCTTTGTAGCCAGGGCTTTTGTTGTATGACAGTGTATCTCTCCTCAGCAGGCCAGCACTTGTAGGCATCGTGCGCTGCCCTATGGAGTACTAAAGGACTGAGCTCGTATTGTGTTTTGTCTCCTTGCGGTGTGTTAGACTAGCACTTCTGGCGACTGCTCTTAGTGTCTCTGGGCACTGGTGGTCTTCCCACTGTCCTTGCAAGTGCCAAGGGGGTTGGACTGTCTAGTAGTTAGGCATGTGGTGTAAATCACAAACTCGAGTCAGCCATGAGACTGACTGGCAATCTGGCAACGAAGGATGCAGCCAAGCAAGGTACATGGAAACCACGAACCAGGGCGGGACCTGGCCGCCGCCTTTCTTGGCTGCTTTTGATATCATGAGGAAATGGCGGCCGCCATTCCTGAGTCAGCAGTCAACTCCCAGACGCCACGTCTGCCTGCGCTGAGAAGGAAGCCGGGAATGTACCTGCTTGCACCCTTGTCGAATCTGCCTAGATGGTTATCTAGCCAGTCACCTATTGGTGACCTTCAGAGGAATTCTCCTTGGGTCCACAGCCACATCCGAGAGTCTCTGGACTGGCAGCCGAGGTGCGGTGCTGCACTGTGCTTTGATGTACCCCGATACAGAATGCCTAGCTGCCTAGCTACCTTCATGGCAGTTGCCCCATTACGCGCCCTGTTGGTGTGGTGCAGGAGCCATGGCTGGCTCAATCCCGACATCCTTGGGATCCAAGGCAGATTGTGGCGGGTCCTGGTGGACGGCAGCCGCCTCCCAGGAGCTCGACGAAGATGCCCTGCCAGGTCCAGTGGAGGATAATAGGAGGCGGAGGAATGGTGGTTACATATATGTTATATAAACCCACTACTACATACTGAACCAGCCCAGTAATGTACTAGTAGCTACAAGCCTGTCCTACTGAGGGTTAGCTTTGACGGCAGCATTGACCCCCAGCACCACCACGCGCACCCACTCTAGCTATCTTAGCCCTTCCCCCGCCTCCCTGCAGTGCTGCCCGTCAGTGTTTCAACCGGGGACTTTCTAGCGCTTGCCACGCCAGCAACTGGCCAAGCCCTTGCACCAGTCCGGCTGCTGAGCAGCTCAGTAGGGGCCAGTTTGTCGGGTGTCCACAGCCTGGACCTCAGTTGGCTTGCTGACAGCCTAGTGACAGGGCAGGAGCCCATGCACAGCTGTAAGTGTTGTCAAGGTAGCACTTCTGGACTTTACAGCAAGTCCTTGCACTGCATTGCTGCTTTGGTACAGCCTACTCACTAGGCGAGCTTGGCAGCCATAATATAGGGGTGTCAAGGGTCCATGCAGCCCATGCATGGAGCATCGAAAAAAGTGTAGCAATGATGCGAGGCACAACTAGCCTCGCCTGAATCTGAATGAGCGCTTGGGTCATGTGCCCTGCAGTGGGACAGCAGCAAGCTGAGCCGCCAGGTGAAAGAGTCGCCATGGGTGCCACAAACCCTGGGCTGCGTGGGAACCACGGCACAGTAAGCCCAAGTGGTGGGCCTCCAATCAATTGCACGGGCCAGCAGCCAGAAGCGTGGCCTGAACAATCACCCACCCTGCAGACTCCGCCTGCACAGCAGCCAGCCGCTGCAGCAGCTCAGCTGGCCTTGTTGCAGCAGCGGCAAGGGGAGTCAGGATGGCAGGGTGATGCTGGCGTTCCTTCTGGCAGAGCCCCTCCCTCTCCACCCACCCCAGGAGACCTCAAGCCTCCCAGCTTGGGCAAGACGCGCCGCGCCCACACACCGCCGCCTGGTGCGCCTTGCAACTGCGGGGCCAGTGCCGATGGCATCAGCGTGAAAGCAGAGCCAGGCACAGAGGCCTGGGAGGATGGTGAAGGGCAGTATGGGCCTCCACCTGGCAAGCGGTTTTTAATGGGGCCCGCAGAAGTGACAGCAGCCCAGCAGCGCCAGCGGCAGCAGCAGCAACAGCAGCAGCAGCCTTGGCTGGGCCCAGAAGGAGGGCTAACGTATGGTTGCGGCATAAGTGCACATTCAGGGACTGGCTATAGCGCCTTGTCGGCCCACTGCCTTGATGGGCAGACACTGGCGGCTGGGTCCAGCTACCAGCAGCAGGTAAACCACAGTGAGGGTGTTGTAGTGTCATCTAAGATGGTTGTCGTTTGCGGATTGCACTTTTGCCCTGCTTACATGTCCTTGGCGCGAAAAAGGTCCACACGCAGTGGCCACCTCATGTGCTCAGATGTGGCCAAGCTGCGCACTCGGCCAGAGGACATCTTGGGCGGTTTATGGCTTGTGCAGGCGTCAGTGTACCTGACTACAGCTGGTCACAGCGTGAGGGCTGCGGGGCATGCTGCATCCCTCCAGCCCAACTGGCCTGTTGGATTCGGGGCTACTGTTGGCCCAGTTGTGGATGTCAACCCTGTGCCCCCTATAGTCATAACACCCTGCACTCCGCAGCGACCACTCGTGCCTGCTGCCGCATCCGTGCCGGCTTGTAAGGCCCATGGCCAGCTAGTAGCAGCCCAGCAGGCAGAGCAGGCATGTCAGGTCTATGCCCAGCAGGCACTGGCAGCAGTCATGCAGGCATACATGAGTGCCAGCTGTGTTGAGAGTGGGAGCAGCCCAGGGGGCCCGGTGGCTTTGAGCATTGCGGGGCAGCCGCCAGCGCAGAGCCTGGGGCCAGTCTGGACACCCCAGCCAGGTGCGCTCCCAGGTAGGAACAGGCAAACACCGGTTGGCGCATGATGCTGTGCGTCCCCAGAGCAGGCACCAGCGACACAGTACAACAGTGCCTGCCTGCAGTGTCTTCTCAGGCAGGGGCAGGGCGCTGCCGCCTGTTGCGAGTATAGCTGCCAAGAATAGGCTGGCGTAAGGACATACCCTTCTGGAGCCCCTTCATTACTTTTGCAGGATGGGGTCCCAGCCCGCCCGCTTTTGCACCACTGCCCGCCAGCCACCGCAGCGCCATGCCCATCCAGGTAAGGCAAGCCAGCCTGAGCCCCAGACGCCCAGACCACTATGCTGGACACGCCGCAGACCTCTTGATTGCCCTGCTTTGCAAGGCGGGCAAAGGATGGCAGGGCCTCCGTATGCCCAGAGCGGGAATGCATTTGCTGTGCTTGCCACCTCTTCACCGGGCCAACAGGTGCTAAGGAAACCCAAACCCCTCACTCCATGCAGCTGCACATCAGCACGGGCCCCCAGCTGACGCTGTCTACGGCGGCCCCTGTCAGGCTGGCACAGACGTCCTCCAGCGTTACCCTCTGCCCAGGCAGCCCCCGCAGCGGCTAGGCTGCGACGGTTCCCAGGGCGCACGCCTGGAGCATTTGCGGGCTGGGCGTGCAAAAATGGCAAGAAGGGGTTGGCTCGTGGTGACGTCCTTTGAGTCGGCTCGCAGTGACGTCCTGACTGCCCCAAAGTACCCGCTCTCTCAGCACTGAGGTATATTAAAATTCTGAAGGAGCACAATGCAACAGCACTTCCAACTTCCATCTAAAATTTCAGATGTCACAGAGCGACTGTAGTGACTGGTGCTTGGTATGAGCTCTACCACAAATGGTCATTTGAAAATAAAAGGAGGCTACAGCCCTCTGACCTGCAAACTTCATGAACAAACCCACCCTTCCTTGCTTGCCTCTCCTGCTCGCTTGAGTTGCTGTGCTGGCAGTTTCTGTGTCTGACCAAAATTCGTTTTTTGCTCTCACTCTCCTCCCAACCCCATGATCTAGGTGCTTGTTGATGATGGCAAGCAACAGAGGAGGTAGGGGTGAACTGGACTGACATGGCTGGGAGTTTGGTTCACTGTCCTGCTCTAAGGACTGGATTGTTGCTTGCACAAACTCGCCATGCGTGCCTTTATGCAACTCATGCTTCTATGCAAATCATGCCAGGCTGTGCTGCGCACCGACATATGCCCTAACTTCCCACCAGACTCTGCCATGCCTCATATCAGTGTTCTTCTGTTAAGACATGAGGGAGGCTATTCCCTGTCTAGCCAGAAACCTGCTTAAGTGAACGTCAGAGCAAGGCCAGCCAGGAGATGCGACTTTGAACAGCCCTGCACACTCCCCAGCTGAGACAGTCTTGAAGTTCCTCTGCTCTGAGCCTCAGCACTGGAGTGCTGGGTTGCCTGCCGCTAGCCAAGTTAGATACTTCTTTCGTTCTTGCAGAGCAGCCCAAGTACTCCCCACTCTGCTGGCCACAGTTTGATGCGACTCTTACGAACTTGCCGGCGCCTAGACTAGAGGCTATTTGGGGTCAGCCCAGCAGATGTCAGCTGCAAAATACCTTTAGCCAAGCCCAGTTCTGTAGCGTATGGTGACACGGGCACTGTTACCCTGGACCATTTCATCAGGGCCAACTGACAACCGAGAACACTGTGCCCACAGGACTATTCAACAAGCTGAACGGTGCCTCAAGGGATGACGACATACTGTACAGCGTGAGTGTTGCACGGTGCTAATTTCAAACCCTAGACTACGAGCTGTGGTGCAAAACTCTGTTGGGTTGGGCATGCAGTATCTGGAGATACCCTGGCAGCGCGGTATCGGAGCTAGATGTGCACCCCTATGTCCGCCCCGCTCCCATGGCACCGGACTGGAGCGGTTTTCCTTCGCTTCAGGATGGGAGAGCGCTGCTGACAGGAAGGATGCAGGACGCGTACGCCAAGCCTGCCCAGGAGGTAACTGGGGAGGAAGAAGTTGAGGTTCTGGCGCTGTTTGAAATTAGCGAACTGGTCACTGAAGCTTTCAGATAACCAGAGACTGTAGAGATTACTACCTTGCCTTACGCTGACATGCGCTGGCACTGTGCCTGCAGGTGCTCTCTTATTTTAGGGTGAACCCTGAGCAGGGGCTACGGGCAGATCAGGTTGCCGAGGCCCAGAGGTTATATGGCAAGAACGAGCTGGCCCCAGACCCAGGCAAGCCTCGGCACCTGCCTGCAATCGCGCGACGTCCCCACCCAGGGGGTCATATGTGCTGCTCACTCTGGAGAACGGTTTAATGTGGGGTTGTTTGACTGATGAGTATTATAGTGGAGGTGTGCCGCTGATATATGCTTCCCCGGTGTAGCTGGTGACGCGGTATGTCCTGGCGGTGGTGTGATGCAGGCACCCCATTTTGGAAACTGGTGCTCAAGCAGTTTGACGACCTCCTGGTCAAGGTGTGCAACATACACACCGTCAGGCCCCACGGGGCCGACCTCATGCTGCCAATGGACCAGAACTTTGCATCTGGGTTGCACGGATGCTACTTGTATTGCTCGCGGTAGCTCCACTTTCCTGTGCGCACTGTCCCTTCCCAGGTGTTGGGCTAGCCTAACTGTAGCGTAGACCCTGTTTGACTTCCCCTGACCCCGCTCCCCCCTGACCTGTGCAGATCCTCATAGTTGCTGCCATAGTGGACTTTGTGATTGCCCTGGCCAATGGCGAGCATGGTGTGGGCGCATTTGTCGAGCCACTAGTCATCATACTCATCCTGGTGGCTAATGGTGAGGCCTGTAGCGTGTTGGGTGCACCACAGCACTGGCTCGGCGTGGCATGCTGAAGCCTTGCACGGCCCAGGAGCAAGCTAACTTTGTGGACATCAGAGAGCCCAGGGTGCCGTGCAGTGCCTGACAGGAACTTGCAGCAGGCCCATGTTGGCAGCACCTGCCCAATGCTTACTTCCTACAGGCTATTTTGCAATTCGCCTGCCCCAGAGTGCAGCGGTAGGGCGGTAGGTTGGCCTGAGCCCGAGTTTGTGCCGCTGCAGCCACGGTGGGCGTGATCACCGAGACAAACGCTGAGAAGGCAATAGAGGAGCTGAAGGCGTACGAGGCGGATGTTGCCACTGCTCTGCGGCAGGTGGGCGAGGGGGCAATGACGCTCTGTAGTGCATTAGGCCCGCTGGCAGCTTGTCCCAGGACCGATGGGTGGCCCCATGGCTGTAGAAGCTGCTGCTGCTGCTGCTGCTGCTCCTGCTGCTCCTTTAATGTGTGCCTATGTTTCAGACAGTCCTGGAGGCCAGGGCGTGGTCACATATGTTACCTATCGCTGAACGCTGGGGACAAGCCCAGCCCATCCTGTTACTGACAGCGAGCGTTGCCATGCTCTGGGCGCCGGCGCAGGGTCGGTGGGGCGTGCTGCCCGCTGCGGAGCTGGTGCCGGGGGACGTGGTGGAGGTGGCGGTGGGCGGCAAGATCCCGGCAGACATGCGGCTCTTCCAGCTGCTCAGCTCCACGCTGCGCATTGACCAGGTGGGATAGAGGGAGAGGGGGAGGGGGAGAGGGGGGGAGAGGGGGAGGGAGGGAGAGAGAGGGAGACGGCGAGAGGGGGGGAGAGAGAGGGGGGCTGGCTCAGGGGGAGGTGGAGGGCTGGGCCTGGTGTGCTTGCATGGGCAGGGTTGTGAGTTGCCTGGGTAGCATCCAGCAGCACCGTGCAGTAAAGCTGAGTGATGAGGGTGTGTGGTGGGTGATAGGGGCGCCTTGGATAGGGGTGCCTTCAGAAGCCCATGTGCCTACGCCGCGTGGCGTAATGGATGATGGGGTCAACTCCTATGCTTGTGTACATTTTCTTCGCTTGTTCTTTATTGGCAACCAGGTGATATTCCGCGTGCGGGCGTTGCTACTGTGCCTTGCCAGCTCAGCACAGTGCTGCGCTCCCCTGCAGTCGATCCTGACTGGCGAGAGCGGGAGCGTGGCCAAGGGCACCGACGTGGTGACCACCACCAAGGCGGTGGTGCAGGACAAGACCAACATGCTCTTCTCGGTGAGCCCACCGCCCGCCCGCCCGCCAGCTTGCCTGGCACAGCATCCGCTGCCAGGCATAGCGCAGGCGAATGGGCCCCAACACACACATGATGGTTGGTGTGGTGTCAGGGGCCTAGAAGCACGTGAATACAAAAAATGGCCTGGCCAGCGCTGCCAGCGGCTGGCGGCGCCAAGTAACCCTCTCTCCTTCTACCTCGATACTCGCTCCCCCACGCCACCAAGCTGTTCTCCCCTTCCTCACGCTACTCTCCGAAACCGTCCTCCCTCCCCACCAACCATCCTACCTTTCCCTTCCAGCCTGTCCTCCTCGCTCCCCAGGCCATCCCCACCACCACCTTCCCCCCGCAGGGCACTGTGGTGACGGCGGGGCGGGCGCGCGGCATCGTGGTGGGCACCGGCGCCTCCACCGCCATTGGGCGCATCCGGGACGCCATGGCTGAGGTGGAGGAGGAGGACACCCCCCTCAAACAGAAGCTGGACCAGTTTGGAAGCTTCCTGTCCAAGGTGGGTGGGTGGGCAGGCGGCCCGGGCTGGCTGGCTGGTAGCTGGCTAGTAGGCGGCTATCTGGTGGCTGGCTGCCTGGCTGGCTGGCTAGTAGGCGGGCTAGCTGTTGGGTGCAGCGGCCGCACCCACGGCACGGCTGGTGTCTGTCAGCCAGTCAGTTGGTCGCCCTGCACAGGTCGGCCGGGTGCCGCGGCGCTGTGCTTTCAGCTTACCTGGTACCTTTGTTGGGTCCCTTCCTACCCTCCCCCGCACCGGCAGTAGTGCTGCCACACGGCCTTGAGCGCTCTGCCCGCCTGCCCGCCTGCCTGTGCGCGTGTGTGCAGGTCATCGCCGTCATCTGCGTGCTTGTGTGGGTCATCAACATCCCCCACTTCAAGGACCCGCTCCACGGGGGCTGGTTCTCAGGTGGGTGGGCCGGGCGGCTGATGGGCTGGCCACTGTGTTGGTGTGTTGGTGGCCGGGGTTTGGGCGCAGTGGCCTTGCCTGCACATGATGAATGCTCGACGTGGCGCTGGCTTGCTCCAGCCTGGCAGCGCTGCGCCAGCCTGGCAGCCCTGCGCCAGCTGACCAACCCCCCGCAACTCCTCAGACATGGGGGCCCCAGTGACGTGCCAGGGCATACTGACCGCACAGTTATAGGGGTGAGCTTTCCTCAGATGTGCTCTCTTGTCCGATTCCGCGAGAAGCCAAGCCCTTCACTCCTCAGCAAGGACCACCGTCAGTCAATATGCTGAACCTGGCCCCCCCCCCCACCCACACACACACATTACCCTCCCCCCCACCCCCTCTCTCTCAGGTGCCCTGTACTACTTCAAGATTGCCGTGGCGCTGGCGGTGGCCGCCATCCCCGAGGGCCTGCCCGCCGTGGTCACCACCTGCCTGGCCCTGGGCACACGCCAGATGGCCAAGCGCAACGCCATCGTGCGCAGGTGAGGGAGGCATTCCGCCCCGCCGTGAGATCTGCGCCGCATGGTGGTGGCAGAGGGGTGGCGTGCTTTGGGAGGTGGCAGTCCTGTGGGTGGTGGCTGCCATTACCATATGGTGTCGTGAGTCGTCTGCAAGGCTTGCGGAGGTCTGTGCCGGTGTGGGTGTGTGTCTCAATTTTCCGGTAGCAGGGGCGGTGGAAGTTGTACTTACACTGCCGCCTCGACAGGCTCCTCCCCCCGGCATCTTTAGTGGGTATCAGGCAGGCTGCACCCGTAAGAGAAAAGCCAGCCATACACGCCTGACCCTGGCAAGAGCCCCGTCAGTCATACTCACCCGTACTGCAAGCTGCCCAGCAGCGGGGGACCCCGGGGCTGCACCACCCTCCTCTATGGTGCCTTTCTGCATCAGGCCTGTGGCATGTGCCTACTACCCGCAGGCTGCCCAGCGTGGAGACCCTGGGCTGCACCTCCCGTCCTACATGCCTTCCTGCAGCACATCTGTTGTAATATATGACAAACAACGCCCCCCCCTCTCCCCGCTTCCCCAGGCTGCCCATCGTGGAGACCCTGGGCTGCACCTCCTGTCCTACATGTTTAGTTTGCAGCACATCCG
>BBXU01002197.1:0-56550 GCA_001598975.1 Parachlorella kessleri
CCCCCCTCCACAATGGGCTGCCAGTTGAAGCGCTCCTTGATTTGGGTCAGCAGCTGCCCGATCTGCTCGTATTCCAGCCGCCGCTTGGTGGCGATGGTGTAGCCCAGCTTCTCGTGCTCGGTGCCAATCCTGCAAAAGGGCGCCAGCAGGAGGGGGGGGTTGCGGATGCCAGGTAGCCCACGTGTGCACTACAGCGCCCTCCCATTGGCTCCAGCTCAACCCAGTTCTTCTGTGTTTCATAGCTGGCTGGAGCGTTGCTCCAACAACAACCAAGGTGCCTGCTTCTTGTTGGTGGATCAAAGTGGCCCAACTGTGGAAACGGCATTGGTCCAGAGGTCTAGACTACCCAAAAGGACCAGTACACCAGTGGAAGCAGATAACAGGGTCCTGGGCCGTGTAGCTTCCTGCTGATAATCTGCATGCAAACCCAGGCCTCACACACCTCCATCGCTCGCGGGGCTTGCAGCCGCTGGCAAGGTAAGCTACCAAGTCATCCTTGGTAAGTGGGGCTGTCGCCGTCTCTGTGGCGACAGCGTTGATGCGAGAATTGTGCAAAGACCGCTGGCTCCTGCCAATCGCACGTCGACAGAAAGGTTGACATGTCTGCGCTTTACCCACTCCACAATACTTCTGCAGCTGCATTGGAGGTGGATTTGCAGATGAAGCTCCGGATCGCCCCTGGGATGGCTGAGTTAATGCAAGTGCTGGACGAAAACTGGCTGATACCATTAATAGGTAACCTGTGCCTGTACTTGTTGCCAGGTCGCTAAATAAAGACAGCTGGGGGGCTCTCCCTAGGCTGACATAACCGGATGACTACGAAGATTAGTATCAGTTAGTCTTAGGGGGGGGGGGCACGGTCCGTGTTTGTTAATAGTGGTCAGCTGTGCGAAAGTTAGGGACTATCTGTACAAATAGAGCTGCATGCACTTCTGCTTTGCGGCTTGCCTGATATTTGATCCAGTAGATTCAAAGGCAACCTGTTTCCGCCCATGGTTTCACTGCCATATACTGTCACTGAGACACACCTAAATGCTTCAAACAAATTGTCACCCTACCCGTCCTCGGCAGTGGCCAGTCTCGGGAGTGCCCAGACTGCAACCTTCTGCTGCCGGAGAGAGGTCCAGCCCACAAAAAGCAGCTGCAGCCGATTTGCACCCACGACAAAACCACCTAGCAGGTGCATCGCACCCACAGATATCAACGAATTTACATGGCAAGCTCCAAATGGAATGTCAAAGAAGTACCCGAGACAGGTACGAGTTACGAACCAGTTGGCCAACTCACAGCTACCAATAATGACAAGGGGGGCGCATGCCGATATGGCCATATCCTTTAGTGAGACCTGCTTTGCTAAGATCCCCAGTTGAGAACTAAACAAGACAAGAGTACTAACAAAGAGCAGTACAGAAGGTCGGATGTCAGCGTCAAACCTAAGTACTAGTAAGTGGTGTACATCAGCCAAGGCTGTGCCACAATAGCCCAGCAACGACCACAGATATGAAAGCAATAGACGACAGTCTCTCATCACCTCTGCTACATCGTAATGGAGAATCCTCCAAAAAAAATACTCATCTACCAAGGGGACACAGCGCTATCGCGATATACAATGGTCATACAGGCCACCACCTCAGAATACCAGCCGTGATAAGAACAGGCCCCCAACCACGAACACGCTGACTCCAATGATGCTCCCCATGACCACCGTTGACGACCAAAACTTGTTGAAGCCGAATCTGTTTTCCAGCACACCCGTCACCTGCAGCACCATCCGCCACAGACACTGCTGAACCCAGGAGGCTTCACAGGCAACATAGCACAGCAGCTCAACCATGTTCGAAAGGCGATGCACAACGTCACCCAAGGTTCTTTTGCATACCCCACGACAGACTCATCACACGACTCACAACTTCATTGGCTCATCAGGCTCATAAGACTACTCACCTGCTGCACAAGCCTCACAGCATAGCACCTTGAAGGGGGTCGGTTGGCACAGCGCACACAACCCACATTAAACACATACATCAGAGATCCCTACACTGCTGTTGCAGACTGAGCACCTCAGGCCCCCACCGCCAGTTGACCTCAACCCCCCGTGTCATCAATTAAGGCCCGCTTTTACTACCCAACAGTCCCCGCCGGCAGCTTACCTTGTCTACCACGGGCGCCAGGGCTGCCGCCCCCGCCAGCCGCAGCGGCATGGCCGCCGAGTTCCCCGCCGCCATGAGCGCATACAGCTTGAACACCCCCACAAGGTTCTTGACTGGGTTCAACCCCGTACGGGCCTCGTAGGCCAGGAAGGCTGTCACCAGCACGGCAGTGGTGGACACGTGGACGAGGGCTCCTGCAAGGCAGCAGAGCCCCAACCGGGAGCTTAGCGTCAGCAGGCTCAGATAGCGGGGAGAGGTAAGGCGTCACTGACACAAGCAGGGGGCGGCCGATAGACGCTGCAACATAGTTTGCTGAGCGACATGCTTCCCACGGGGCACCAACTGCACACGTCCACCTAGGACTCACCATACGCCAGCACTGCACCACTGCCAAGGGCTTTCAGCCTGTCCTTGCCCTGCTGAGCTTTCTGATGCTGCGCCCTGAACCAGGAAAGAGGGCCCGGCTTGTGTACAGCTTGGGCCTCGTTTTCCACGCTGTCCTGCTCCTGCGCTGCGCAACAAGTGCCTCGCTGGTATCTGCTTGGCCGGAGCCGCGCTGTCCTGGGGGCCAGGGTCTGCATGACGCGGCCGTGCCGATGGGATCGCTGGCAGCTCCTGCTGCCAAGAAGGCGAGGTTGCATGACAGTCTGCATTGTTGCTTGATCGGGACTCGAAGATTGGCGGCCCTTCGCGGACACTCTGCTCTGAAACAGTTCCACCCCGCAGCTGCCCACCAGCTGCCGGCCACTGCCCACGACCGTCGACAGCTCCAGGCACGTGCGCGTAAGTACTTAGCTACAGCCTCCGCTCAACTAATGCCGGGTGGAAAGGAGTCAAGGGAAGGGTCAAAGCTGCTCCTTGTGTCTAGGGGCGCGCAGGCGCGTCAGCCGACACGAACCTTTCCCCAGGACATCTTAAGTAGGCAAATTTTAGGAAGTGCGTGTATGTGCGTTTGTGATTCAGGACTCAATGGCGCCATATTGACGCTACTGAGTGCAAGGGTCAAGTGCAACCATAATAACAAAACCCATGACAGGGTATGCTGCAGTGCAAAGCCTGGGTGTGCGAGCGGTGAGGGCAAGGAGTTGAACCTGGGGTTAGCAGGCGCCGTCATTTTTCCAAGGATATAGACCATCATTGTCGTAGATGCTCCGAAGGGATGGGGGGCAAATATAAACGGAGTATGCTCCGTTTATAAGCCCTTAGAAAATGAATACGCGTGCAAGTTGAAGAATTCAGCAGTTGACAGCACTGCAAACATGTCGATGGCAGTGTCGTGGGCATCCTCTTGCGCACAATCTTTGACATGGCACGACGCGACGCTTGGGTTTGGCACGTAACAACCAGGGTCAGTGCGGCTGGTGCCAGCTGCGTCAGTTGGCAGGCCGAGAGTAGGGCAACTAGCATTGTGATGGGTTGAGTTGGGAAGACACTGGGTTTTGGCAAATAGCAGAGTGCCAGAAGTCCTCCCCTTTCATCCTGCAGGCTGGGAGGAATTTGTCTGACGACCAGCTTGGCCACTAAAGCCAGGGAAAAGCTGCCATTCGTGTAACACGACTTGTGTAGCACTTGACTGCCATGTAAATAACGATGAGGCTATGCTGTGCGGGCATCACTAGTACCGCTTGACACAGTAATCTGGCACACTAGTGCAGCCCTAGGAGAAAGGTAGTAGCAAGACAGTAGGATAATACACAATGAATGACAGTGGATATACACGCACAGCCCCCTCAAGCGACCTCGCCATGCACCTTAGAACAGGCCAAATCTAGTGGGAGGTCTCGACAACGTTTCGCCGTTTCCGAAGCGCTGCACACACCAAGCAGCAAGTTGCAGCGAGCACCTCGATATAAACCAGCTAGGGCAGGTAGTGCGAAACAGGGCCGGCATTTGTTATGTGGCCAACGACTCGGAGCTCATTCATTAAGCAGGGGAAGACACCATATCCTTCGCATCCCTGGGCGCCGGGGCAGCCATATAGGGAGCGCGCCTGGCAGGGCCTGCAGACGACCCACCCCACATATCCTCCCAACAACACCGCCGTTAGCCGCGCTCTCAAAAAGCATGGGTACACAGGCTTACCAGCCACCGGAAAACTTGCCACTCTTTGAGCTACTCCTGCCTCCCCGGCTGCCCCCAAAGGAGGACTTGCGATCATCATCAAAGTCCCAGCCGCGCCCGCGCCCACCGCCAGAGTCGCCGCCGCGGCCCCTACCGCCGCTGCCGCCGCGGTCCGACCGCCGGTCCCGGCCCCACTCAAAGCTGCCGCCGTCCCTGCCGCTGTCCCTGCTGCCACCGTAGCCGCCGCTCCTGCCGCCGCCGCCGCCGCGGCTGCTGCTGCCCCTGCCCCCGCGGCCGCCGCGGTCAAAACTGCCCCCCTTGCTCAGGCGCCGCCGCTCAAAGAAGTCATCGTCGCCGTCCCTGCAGGTGTCGAGTGCACACATGGCAGGTGTAGGTATGCCGCGCCACCCTGGCTCATGGGCTGGGCCCCCACTAATAAGGCACACGATCGAGTAGGAGGTCACTCCTGCTGCCCCGGCAGATCCGGATCGTGCCAGGTGTCTGCATCTTCCCTTGCCAGCAGCTCCATCCCCCCCCCCTGACGCTTTCCCAATGCCTGGCAACCCACACCTGCGGCGGTCAAGTGAGCACCCCCCCTCCCCCCATGTTCCCTGGCCCTCACAGCCGACCCTGGACGAGAGCAGCTGAGAGAGGCTCACCTGCCCCCGCGGCCGCCGGACCGCCCGCCATACAGCTCCTCCTCAGGCGGGAGGGTGGCAGGCTGGGTCAGCGTCACGCCGCGCTTACTAAGCTCCCCCTCCAGCGCCTGCACAAGCCCCCACATGACAAAGTCAGTCAGTGAGACATATCCACACAAGAGCCGGCTCCCCGAGGGCACCCCCACAACCAGCTGCCCCAGCGCTGCAAGCCGGCCCAATGCCAAGAGCAGACCACAGCTGCACTCCTCATCCATCCGTGTGTACACCCGTCCCAAGAGCAGGTCTCCCCAGTGCAGCAACAGGCAGCCAGAGTGCCCTTAAGCGCTCACCAGTATCTCCTGCGCCAGCATGGGCGGCACGTCGAAGGCTGCTCCCTCCAAGCGGTTCTGCGGCTCCGCCAGCAGCCGGATGCGGCCCACTTGGGCAGCCTTGTCGTGGTTGTTCAGCAGCCGCGACACAATGGCGCTGCAGCAGGACAGGCGATCACAACAGGCACTGGTTAGCATTGGTGGGATGTGCTCCTTTCGAGGCATGGGTATTCAACACCGTTGTAAAGCACGTCACCCAACAAGCCATCCCACCAAATACCGTGCACATGCCGCCAACCTCCATACACACCGGGGCAGGCAAGCAGGAAGCTACGTCAGCGAGCCAGGTTGCACGGCCACGTGTGAAGTCGCTGCAGGCAGACAAGCCTGCCGGCGGCAAACCTGCAACTTACTGTATGTGCTGGGGGCGTGTGATGCGCCCCGCCTGGCTCATCATGCGCAGCGTGACCAGCCCCTGCTCCAGCGTCAGCAGCGACCGAGGCTCGGGCACCTCCTTGATGCCGCTCAGCGCGGCCAGCGCAGCCTGCGGGGCGGTGGGCAGCGCACAGCACGGGTGAGTCAAGTGTGAGTCAACAGCTGCAGTGTCGATGTGTGCGCCGCCAGAGCGGCGTGCCTACTACACCTAGGGTAGGATAGCAGGTCTGACCAGGGGCACAAGCGACCCCTTCCTGCCTGCCAGTAAAACCCTCTCACTCCTACTGCCAGCAGGCATTCAGGTGAACCGGACTCAGCCAACACTGGAGCAGAGGAAGACATGCTACCTCCGCTATTCCCAGCGGGCCAACAAAGCTTGACTACCAACCCCCGCCCTGCTGCCTCAGCGGCGGCCCACCTCCATTGCGTCTTGCGGGTTGCGCGAGTCCAGAATGAGCTTGGCCACGTTGGAGAAGTAGGACTTGACCTCGGGGTCCACCCCATCCAGGCGGTTCATCACCTGCGGGACACCAGGCACACACACACACGCGCGCCGGTCACTTGCGCGCACGCCAAGCAACCCTCCACTGCAGGCACCACATGGCTCACTCGCTTCTACATGGCGCTTAAACATCTCCGAGCAAGAGCCGGCCAAACTGCCGCCCTAGAGAGCTCGGCCTGTGCTAGGGTGGCTCCTATTGGTGGCTCACACGCCCCCAAGCAACCCAGTAGCAGCTCATCAGTGTCACCATGCAGGGCCCCACGGGCACGCCAGAGATCTAAACAGGGCTAAGCCCGGCCAAGGTGAGCGAGAGTACACCCACCTGCTTGGCGGCCGCCTCGACAACCTCTGCCGGCGAGGGCGCCGAGATCATGGCAACGTTGCTGGTCTCGGTCTCGCGCAGGATGCGCTTGAAGTAGCCAATCTCGCGGCGGGTGAACATGGCAATGGTGGTGCCGCTCTTGCCCGCGCGCCCGGTGCGGCCTGCAGCACAGCGGCGGGAGGGCGGCCGCGGTGACAGGGCGGCCACTGTACGTGATATGCAAGCAAGCTGCACCACTACACCACGGCGGGACATTCCTTGCCAACGCAGCCTGCACTGCCTGAGCATACGCGGGTTGCACACCTGCACTCTTGCGGCAACCTCATCCACTAGCCTGCCCTCTTTCTGACTCCTACCAGACAACAGCGACGTTAACGCCCCAAGCAACTGGCCCTCTGCTGGCTCTTCCTCCCAGCCCACAAGCCAACCCCCGCCCAGCAGCCCCTCCTCCCCAGCCCCTGCGCACGTGCACCACGTGCCCTTCCCTCTTTGTTCCTGTACAAAGCAACCCCACCCCACAACACCTTCTACCCCACCTGATCTGTGAAGGAAGGCCTCAGGGTCCTGCGGCAGCTCATAGTGCACCACCAGGTCCACGTCTGTGATGTCCAGACCGCGCGCAGCCTGCAGCCAATACCAACAACCACCACTTCCTCACACACTGCTCTCCACCACTTGCTGCACCTCGCCAGAAACCCATTTGCAGCTCTGCTATACTGCGCTCCCCCTCAAGTTCTTCATGCACTTTGTTGACAAGGACCAGCGCCCCTGAACCCCAACAGCTATCGAGAAAGGTGCCACCTCCTCTGGTAACAGGCGTCCTGCCTTAGTGCAGGACGGCCTCTGTCACTGCTGAGGACGAACCAACCCTTGCGTTTCCATGGTTGCGTGGCATCAAGGCCGACACCTGCCCCGCCATAAGTCCCCTTACTCACCACATCGGTGGCCACCAGCACTGAGGTCTTGCCCTCGCGGAAGCTCTCCAGCACCTTCTCGCGCTCGCGCTGGCTCATGTCACCATGCAGCGCCTGCACCATGACAGAGGGGGCCAACAAGAAGAGATGTGGGTGGCAAGGCGAGCCGTGCAAGAAAGCCTGAGGTGAGGTAATCTCCCTGCAACATCCCCGCAACTCACCTAGCACTGCAGCCTCATGACACGCTTAGCACACAGGCACAGCAAGACAGGGGTCCAACTCTTTCCCAAAAAACAGGCCTGCGCTCCTGGGTCAATCATCGCAGGCCCCCCCCCCCCCACACACACCCACACCCACGCAGCATCCTCAGCGTCCACCCACCGCGCATAGCAGGTGGCTCCCCACGGCCGCCGCGACCTCGTCCGCCTCCCGCTTGGTCTGTGTGAACACCATCGCCTTGCCGCCCTCGCCATACACGGTCAGGATGTCCACCAGCACTGACCGGCGCGACTCGTCGGTCACCTGCACATGTGTGAACAGGGTAAGGTGGTAAGGCCACACCCCCCGAGTGAACAGGGACATCCTGCGGCCAGTAAGCTTTCCGGAAGCAGTCCTCCTTGGTTCTGCTGGCAGGATAAGAAGAATCTGCAGCATGCGCAAAAGCGCACAGCCGGCTGTTGCGATATGCAGGGCCTCCAACAGCAGGGCCTATTTAACAGCAGCTCAAGGCCGCGGCCGCTACTAATGCAACCTCACCTCACTGGAATCACACCTCTGGCGCCGCTACATCTTTACTGGCACCCCATCCCCCACCACCAGCCACCCCTCCTCCCCACACCCACCCACCCACCCACCACACACCTGCACCGCTAGGGCAGTGATGGAGTCCGCCATCTTGCCGCTCTGACCCTCGCCCACCAGGTCCACAGTGATGGGATCGTTCAAGTAGCTCTTCACCTGCAGGAGCAGGCGCATGGCGACCCAAGAAACCCTGGTGTAACCCTGCTGGGGCACGACGGGACGCAAACAAGCGCTGCACTACCAAAGCGCATAGTGGGCGCACCCGCCGCGCGGGGCAGGGGTTTCCCAGCAAGGCGGACTGCACTGCACCACTCAGATAAACCACAAGCCCTTGCCCAAGAAATTTGCCTCAGCTGTCCCTGCCTCATCCTCGCCCCAGGCGACCAGCACCGGCAACCAGCACCCAACTCACCAGCTTCTTGACCCAGTGGGGCATGGTGGCCGAGAAGAGCATGGTCTGCCGCTCCTGGGGCACGTTATTCAGGATGGTCTCCACGTCCTTCTCAAAGCCGACATTCAGCATCTGATCCGCCTCGTCCAGGATCACAAACCCGACCTGCGGCAGGGCAGACAGAGGAGAGGCGTCACACATGCCACAATACCAACCAACAAGACTGACAGGGCCGGCAGGCGCATACAACCCATGCAGTCCCCTTTTGAAAGCAGCAAGCAGATGCAGGCAACTGCAGGCTGGATTTGTTTGACTGACACATCCATCCTTAGCCTACTCCACTCAAGTGCAGCAGATAGCAGCTGCCGATACACCTAGGGTTATCCACCCAGCCGTCCTTCGCACAACAGGACCCGGCAGTCCTTCTTACTACTAGCACAAACTCGATTGATTGTATCCCAGCACAGTTGGGATACAAAAACCCGGCAGCCAGCTCAGCCCTCACCCTGCCGAGGTCCAGCGAGTCCTGGTCAATAAGGTCGATGACGCGGCCGGGCGTGCCCACCACCACCTCCACACCGCTGCGCAGCTCACGCAGCTGAGGGCCGATGGGGGTGCCGCCGTAGTAGCAGCCCACGCGCAGCGTGGGGGCGGCAGACTGGAACTCGCGCTCCACCTGCCGCGGGGAAGCACGGGGCAATAAAAGTTGAGTTGAGTTGACCACTGAGGCGCAAACATAGCTGCGGTTGCAGTGGTAACCGATTGCTGCTGGCCTGTGATACAAGCGAAGAAAAAAACCACCTGCAGTCCCAAGTCCACAGGTTCTGCGGCCTGCCCTGCAGCCCTTCCCCACTCAAGGTTGTGCACAGCTGTAAGCGGGCAGGCCCACACATGACAAGGGGTCACTGCCCAACCTCTAGAGTGTAAGGTGAAGGATCCCCCAACCATGAAGAATCCCCCAAACACAACGCAACCCTGCCGCCAGCGCACCTGCTTGGCCAGCTCGCGTGTGGGTGCCAGCACCAGGCACCGCGGGTGGGGCTTGGGGCGGCCGCCCTCAGCAGACTTGGCGGCCATGATCTTCTCAATCACGGGGAGCGCAAAGGCGAGGGTCTTGCCAGAGCCGGTCTTGGCACGGCAGATCATGTCGGAACCGTCCATGGCGGGGGTGAACACCTGGGCAGGCATGAGCACCAAGAACGATCTGGCAACAAGGGAACCACCGACCTTACCAAAATCATAAAGAAGCTTACCAAGACAATAAAAAAATCCAGATAACAAGAAAGCCCAAGCTCGAGGGGACTGGGATGCATTACACCCAGCGGCCAGGCCAAGGCTTGAAGGCAGTCAGACCAGAGGTTCCCAAGGCTAACCAACCACCAGAGGTTTCCACAGGCTAACCAACAACCAGAGGTTTCCACAGGCTAACCAACCACCAGAGGTTTCCACAGGCTAACCAACCGCCAAAGCTTTTCATAGGCTAACCAACCCCACTATGTGCGCACATACTGGTACCCCCACAAGGTGCCCACCTGCTTCTGGACGGGGAAGAGTGAGAAGATGCCCTTCTCCTCCAGCGCCTTCACCGTCACCTCAGACAGCCCACAGTTGACCAGCTGCAGCCACGAGCACAACGACAGATAGGCCACCCTCGTACACAAAGAGTGCAAAAGCAGGTATACTCAGCCACTTTGTTCAACGCTATGAGTGAGGGAGGTCAGGTCACAGGTCCAAACCCACCATGCAATTCATCCTGTTGCATATTTGTGCACGCTCCAACTCAGCATAGATTGCAGCAGCAGCAGCATGCAAGCTAGCTGCAGTGAACGGGAGTCCGGGTCGAGAGCGGGTCAGGTAGTCTTCTCCTCAATATCCATCCCCAGCCACACAGCAAGGCGTCACGACCACCAAGAAAAATTGTAAAATAGCTAACAGCCTTAGCTCACCATCAACGACTCGTCAACCACCTCCGGCTCCTCGTCAGTCTCTGCGCCCAGCAGGCTTGCAAAGCTTTGGTGCTCGCCCTCCAGGTCTGTCGCGGCGCCCACCGCCCACTTGTCCTCCTTTTCCAAAGGGGGCTCGCTCGCCAGCTCCGCCAACTGCGGTATAAAAAACGAGATTAGTTGTCAGGAAACGAGAAGGACTAAGAGTTAGTCCGGATTCACGCCTAGAGGGTGTGGATAATGTTGCCATGCATGCACCGCGGAGTGCCCGGAATCTCACCGCTGCTGCCGCGTTTATAGACGAGCTGTGGACGCTGACCACGGACGCCTGGGCCCAACGGCCAGAACGAGGCCTCATGGCAGGTGCATGAGTGTTACCGGCCAACAGGCGAGCCCGCAGGGCCTGACTGCCGGTGGGCACCTTAAGTACCCTAAGAGCGACGCTTGGACCGAATGCCATGGTCACAAGACTCTGGCTTAACCTCCTTGCCACGGCCGCCAGGGCTGGTTATTCCTAGGGCTGAAGCACAGCCCGGTCACCACAGGAAAATTAATGGAGGATGGCGTTAAGCCGGGCAAGACAGGCAAGTTAGGGTAAGCAGCATGCAGCAGCTCAGTTCCGCATGTCCACGAGTTTTTGGCATCAGGTCCCGCCACGTGTCAGGTGCTTCAAGGGCACAATTGGGGATAGCACTCCTCACAAGCACAACCGCGCGTGCTCCTATGACATCAAGCCACATTTGCAGGGCTCAGCTTGGCATCCACAGCAGGACGGGCACCATGACGAAGAAGCAAGTTGAAGCACCCCTTGTGCTGCCCAAGCTAATTGCCCTTGACTTGGACGCAACCTTATGGTAAGTCATATAAGTTGTTATGCAATTTGGTCGTTCAGTCTTTGACTGGAACCACTGTTGGGCATATGATCAGGGTGTGGCACTGGCATTTGCTGTGACACCACTAGCAGCCTTGGCCTTTGCTTCTCCCACCTTACATCGCTGTGCTTTCTAGTTGTGTGTACTAACAGGGGTGCTACGTAGTGGTGTAGTTCACAAGGCATCCGGTGCTGCCGTGCTATGTCCTTCTCAGCTACTTCCTATAAGCCAATTAGGGCGGCCTAGGCTAAAGGGCTTCCCCCTTGGTGGATGTAAGCTTCTAGGGGTTTAGCGCCTGCCTGCGTTTGCTACCTTCTGCGGTGTTGTACAACCTGAAAATCCGCTAGCTAACCAGAGCCCGCCTACGACTTGTTGAGGTGTTTCTTCTTCAGCTTTGGCTATGCCATTAAAGTATTGCCTAGCCCATCGTATGTTCCCAGCACCTTGGAAAGCGCGCACGCTTGTGGGACTGCAGGTGGCCGGAAATGTACCTTTTACAGGAAGGCCCGCCCTTCTGGGCAGATAAAAAGGCGGGGGTTGTGTACTCGGGACGGGCCCGAGAGGAGGTCAGGCTCATGGGTGACAGTCGTGAGATTCTAAACACCCTGGCCACTGACGAACGGTGGGCAGGCACCCAGGTGATGACAGTATGATTAATCACAAAGGCTGTTGCGGTACTTAGGGCCGCAGGCTGCCTGCGGGGCTGGGAAGGGCTATACATTGCAGCCTGCAACAGGAGTTTGGCAGGGGTCGTGGCTGCCTCACCTGCAAGGAAAGTCTTACAGAGTCACCTTTGGAGTGGTGGCTTTAGAGCACTCACCCGTCCTGCCTTCCTGACCGCAGATAGCGTACGTGAGTCGGACGGAGTATCCAGAGTGGGCAGACCAATGCCTGCAGCTGGTAAGTTTGGGACCATACCTGGATGTATACATCAAGTTGGGGGGTGGAACAGCCCGATATGATGCAGCCAGCTGGTTGTCATGACCTGAGCACTTAATTCTGACCATTTCAGCCCCGTTTTGTGGTCTGGAATGTGTGGAAGTGATGCGTTGGCCATGTTGTTTGCAGTTTGAGCTGGAGTGCGGGACAAACCTGCATACGTTGGGGGTACATCATGAGGTAAGCCACAGGCTGTGTACACGCCACTCGACTAGGGCACAGCTTGATTTACGCTAGGTTGTAACGACCTCAGCGCTCTGCCTGTCTTGGTTTTCAAGCTACTGCAAGGCCTCCCTGCCTGTGTGTTCCCATGAGAACAGGAGCTCTCAATAGGGGCAGCTGAGGGCGTAGCATATTTCAGGATAGCATTTCGGGGCAAGTTTTGGGTAAACGCATCTTGCCTTCACATTTCTTAATGGCCACTGATGTGACCCGGTCCAATGGCTCCCATTTGCAATGGCCCCCCGGTGCAAGCAGATCTACCCTGGGTCAAAACGCACCCACTTTCGGGAGATCCATGCCCGCAGCGGCATTGACTACCACGACTGCCTCTTCTTTGACAACGAGAGGTGGAACTGCACGGTAAGCCTACGGCGGCAGCCCAGGTATGTGGCCAACTGGCTAGAGCTCCGTAGGGCGTAAGGCGGGGTCTCCAGCCCGTCAACAACTTCTGCAGGTGGTGCTTATCAGAGATGGGTTGCCTATCATTGAGCCCTTGTATGAAGGCCCTCTCTTCCACTGTTCTGGGTACAGCAGTTTACTGTTGTTGACTGTGCAGGATGTTGCCCCCATGGGAGTCTGCTGCGTGTACTGCCCTGATGGTCTTACCATGGCGGCATGGGAGATGGGGCTGCGTCTGTTTGCGCAGCATCAAGCCAAGCGGAAAGCTGGCAGCAGCGGGAGCAGCAGACAACAGAAGTAAGGCAGGGGCTTAAACGGGGAGGCGAGTAGGAAGGCAGGTGGCATTTGCAACAGCAGAGCCTCTCCGAAAGTGGCCTCAGTACTGTTTTAATGCACCAGCTTGGCTTACGAACGCATTGTGGATTGTGGGAACTCAAACTCTTGCTTTGGACTCGGTATGTAACTGATAATATCCTTAGGTGCAAACGTTGTGAGAATTTGTATACCATGCCTTTGATTATGGATTGTGCCATTACTCTCTGCTTGCCTAAGCCAGTGAACTACGTTCTTTCTGCTCCAGTTAAGCCTGGCTCAATTCTCAGTCTCGGCAGCGCGTGATTTCACTGTAATAGCATTTCCTTCCCTGCCCAAGAAAGCTGCGTGCTGCCGTCTCTCTATTCGTGTTTGGTCAGCGAGAGGAAGCCCCTCAATTCAGGGCACCTGCAGTGCCTTACCTGTGCATTGTAGTCCGTAGAATGGCTGGGCTCTCATGTTGCCTTGAAGGGTGCCTGTTGTCAAGGCAAGAGACCCTCAGCTCTGTCGCTCATATTAGCAGCAAGGTCAAGTGCATGTAGAAGAGCATGCTATGAATACCTTCAGCAGGCGACACGGTGGAATCGCAGGCCAGAAGCTTCTGTAAATATGCCACAGTAAGTGGTGCAACCATACTATACTGGCTCAGATCTCAGGCAAGATACAGAGCATAACTGCATACACCCCTGTCACCCCAGTATACACGTACCTCCTTCCTGATCGCATTACCTGCCACCCTAAATAAATACTATAGCCATACAAACTGTCCAGTTCAAGGCGAGTTATTGCCCTGCCCCACGATCATGAAGGTGCGGGAGTGGATAGACTATACACGATGGGTTTAACAGCAGTGTTGCGGGAGGTCATTTCCAATGGGCTAGCACAATACAAAGCTGGCAAAGGGGTGTCAAGATGCTGCGGGCTGCTGGATGTGCTAAACTCTAAAGGGTTGCATTCTTTGAAGAAGGACACGCAGCAGCTTCCATCCTTGCAATTATCTTAACACACCAGCTAAGGCAACCCCTCAAACCACCATCGCTTGACAGACAACCTACCCACAGCCTGCGCCGCCTTCCTTGCAGAAAGTCCCCATGTGCCAGGTCTGGTTGCCAGGGGTGTCGCCTAGGCTCACACCGCGATATACAAGAAGTCACTTACCACGGCACCAAACCTCCTGCCTGCAAGCTGGGCAACAGGGCCACCTTACCCTGCTGCGTCATTATGCTATGCACGTCTGCCCCGTTTACCACGTACCCCGTCACTCCACGGCAGAAATTTACTCAACAGTCAACACTTGGGGCTTGGTAAATCGTGTTTGTCGCTGATAACGGGTCCCTGATCGTCGGAACATGTGCAAGTGTCCAGATCAGGACGTGTGGCCATCCCACGGAACTCTGCTGTCGCTCGCAACGCCTCTGACCAGGCAGGAAGGGAGGGAAGGGCCATAAGAAGGGCGGCCAGAATTTAAGAATCCCGTGCTGCGCACCCACTGCTATGATCCAAGGCAATCTTTTGGCATCTCGTAGAAAACATCGCCATTGGGCGTTTCGGCACCATCGCTTACTTGCTCCAGCGCAACTGCTAGCTTGGAAGTTAACGATGGCCGCCCTGACCGCTACCTCCTTCGCTGGGTAAGCTGCCCGTAATTCCCTTGGGCAGAGACAGGCCTGCTGCAGCCTTGCGAGCCAACGAGAGCTCGATGATATTGGTCCACTCGCTCGTTGTCTGAGGTTGACCGCAGTTCGGTATTCAAGGAGTGTTGCAACCAGTATTGTGTCACTGGTTAGAGTAAAACCGGCAGCTGGCCCCCTATGCTTGCAGGGCCCGGCTCCAGGCCAGGACTTCCAAGGTCCAGCCCCGCAGCCGTGCTGTGGCCTGCGTGCGGGCAGACGCTACCAAGTATGCAGCTGCTGCCATGGCCGCCGTGATCGCCCTGACTCCCGCTGCTGCCAACGCTGGCATTGTGAGTGGTGACGCCCAGTTTGCAAGGCGGCCTCCAGCTTGCAACGACCAGACCAGAGTGTACAGCGGGCCATCGCTCGTCCCAGCACACTAGTGCACGGCTTGCTGGCTTCGATTCCTTGGGAATGGGTAGCGGGGGTTGTTTTAAACCTGTCCCAAGCGGGTCTGTCTGGGCCGGATCAAGCCAAAAGCTGCTCAGTGGTGGCTGCCAGCCGGCAGTGGTGTTTGTCCTGAGGCAACGCTGTCCGCTTTGTGTTGGCAAGCGTGCTGGTGGTGACCACCGTGGTTGTTTGTTTGTTTGGCTAGGTTGAGGACCTGCTTGCTAAGTCCGACGCCAACAAGGACCTGCACAATCAGCAGCGCCTGGCCAGCAGCAACGCCAACTTTGCGCGCTCGCGCACCGTCAGCGACCGCACCTGCACCTTCCCCAACAACTTCCTGGGCTGCGACCTGGGCAAGTACGCGGGTGACGTCAAGTTCATTGCAGACAAGAAGAAGACCCTGTGCCAGGTGGGAGGCGGCGGTCGAGGCTCTACCTCTGACGCTGTTCTCTGGACAGTGCTGCACCTCCCGTCACCCGTCCGGGGTTGTGCTGTTTGTGCGGGGTTGAGGGGATGGGTGAAGCAACCAAGCAGGGCAGCTGGACCTTCTGTGTGGGGCCTCTTGGCCTGCGTGGGAGATTGGCGGGTCTGATGTGTGCCTCATGTGCGGTTGACGGCAGGAGTGACTGAAAACAGAGGGCATTCTATGAACGCTCCACATCACGCCTTGCACGCTCCCTGGCAGGCCTTGGATATGCTGTAGGTTGCACTATGTGCCACCCAACCAAAGTCTGGGAGCAGTACTGGACTTTCCACATGTGGAAATCATGTGGGGGGCAGACCCCCATATGTGTGGGATGTGATGAAGTAAAACATACATCTGTTACCCAAGGGGTGTACGAGCGTGCCTGTCTGGTTGTCTGCAGGGCACCGAGCCCGGCCTCTGCGCTGACGACATGAACGCCACCAAGTACACCACCCGGCGTTGAAGGGGAGTGCCGTGCCGCAGCGGAGGAGGAGGAGGAGGAGGAGGGAAGGAGGAGAAAGCCACGTGGCTAGGGCGGCCTGCCGCGTGTTGCTCGGGCAAGTGCACTGGCGGCCTCCCATGGGTGGGCTGGCAGCCGGGACCGGCAGGATGACCCTCACTTTTTGCAATTTTGGCTGCAGCTAGAGCGGCTAGCCGAGGGGTATGCTTGCAGCGCGAGTGTGGGAATCCTATCGGGGGATGAGAGGAGGGTGGGACTCATTGCGGGCCATGCCGCCCAGTTTTGTTTGTTTTGTGCTAGCCCCCTCCACGGGCGTCTCCCCACAGGTTGCGACTATTGAGAAGAAACCTCACTGTAAGCCGTTCCTGTACCTTGCCTTGCTAGCCCTCTCACTCTGGTTGCAAGTCATGAAGCTTCATGTCCTGCTCTGGCTCATCTTGCATTGAGTTGAGATGGAGGCCAGGTCCAAGTCAGTGCCAGGGATCTCACACAGGCGGCCGTTCTAAGAAGCAGCGAGGACACACACCATCCGTCGTGCACTGGTAGGCCCCAAATGTCGCTCCTGGAACGCTATCAATGCTAGGGACAGAGAGTCCCGCATCCTAATGAGTAAACATCAGCCCGCGAAACTCAAACCGCCACTCATGACTTGCCCCCGGCGGTTGCGCCCAGCTGGTCCTGCAGCCGCCCAAGGGCCCCTTGCAGCTTTTGCCACTGGTCCGCGGGGAGGGAGATGCCCTTGAGGCCCGGCTTGAGCTCCCCATCCTTCTCATAGTACTCCCTGCAAGGGGGAAAGCGAGTGTTGTCAGATGATCTACAAGCCGGTACCCAAGCTTGTTCACCACGTGGCAGTGGCAGCACGCTAGCGGCCCAAACACTGGCCCCTCCATAGGTACTAATAGGCAAGACTCAGACTCATTCTGCATACAGCCCTGTCAGTCCAGTCCAGCCCAGCTCTACTCCCTGTTTGCACTACCTGCCACCCATGCTAATAGCCTGCTATTAAGTAGCACCCTGCATGCAAGCCCGCACAGGGTCCCCAGCCCGCACCTGATATTCACATAGTGCTTGCCCTTGAACTCGCTGATGCTGGCCTTGCGCCTGCACAGGCAGCAAGGCAACAACGTTGCTGTTGGCAACGCCTATGGTCCCATGGGTGTGCTTGTCACCACACCTTGTGACGCCTGCCACGCTACTGTCAGGCTGGGTGCAAGACATGAAATGTGCATCACACCTTGCTGCCAATGGTGGCAGGTAGTGCGACCAGAGAGCACGGGGCGAACTGCACCGACAGGGATGGGTGCAAGTGAACACTGCCTCTGATCAGAAGGGCCACAGGGGCCCTAGGCTGCAGGGCCCCCAACACACTGCCCGCACTCACTTGTTGGACAGGTGCACCTCGCAGCGTGTGTCCTGGGCCTGCAGCGCGTCGGTCAGGGCTGGCGCCGCCCCCACCAGCTTGCCAAACTGGTCGGGCGGCAGGCTGATGCCCTTCTTGGTGGGGATCTCCTGGCCGTCCTTCTGCAGGCAGGCACAAGGGGGGACAGGAGGGACAAGCCTATAGAGGACCTTGCACCCAGCACTGCTACTATGTCGCATCACACATCTTCTGCCACCACATGCCAGTGATGACAACACACGACAAGTAACATAAGCAAGGCTGGCGGTAGGCAAATGAGTGGTACCTTAATGAGGCCTTTCGCTGTATGTTACTGATCCCCACTTGACGAGGGTTTGCTGCACAGGAACCACCCCACAGACGGCAGCCAAGCTGGCAGCTTGAAACATTCCAATTGGGCGGGCAGAGGACCAGCACACCTTGGTATACTCCCGAATGTTGACAAAGATCTTCCCCTGGTAGGTGCTCACGTCGGCTCTCCGATTAGCACTGAGCGCCACTGGCCCGCCCTCTGCCCCTTCTCCACCTCCCTCCGCAGAAGGGCCGCCACCTTCCTGGGCCGCCTGCACCTGTTGCGGTGCCGCTGCCGCTGCTTCTGGTCCAGCCGGCTCGCCTGGCGCTGTGGCAGCCAGACCGCAGGCACGTCAGCTGTTTCGGAGGGGCCACTGATGGTGCATACTCACCGCACAGTAGACAGACTTAGACAAGCTTGGAGCGCCATCAAAGAATCTACTGCACCCAACAAGGCCGCCGCATGCTAGGCAGGCAGGTGTGCAGGCAGGCAGGCAGGCGGGCAGGGCAAGCAGGCCGGCTGGCTGTTACATCAGCAGCGCTCTAGTCCCTATGGTGGCTCATGGTGGTCTGCTAACCCCTCCACCCTCCTCCCGCCTCACCGGGCTGCTTGCCCTGCTTGGCTGCCGCGCCTGCTGGCCAGGAGCCTCCCAGCTTAGCCAGCAGGCGCTCCGTCACCCGCCCCGACCCCTCCCTCAGCGCTGCCCACTGGTCGGGGGTAAGTGCGATGCCCTTCTTGCCAGGCTTCAACTCCCCATCCTTCTCGTAACACTCGCGCAGGTCCAGGCTCAGCCGCCCTGAACTGAGGCGATTGAACCTGAACATATTGCGCACTCTCCAAGCTCCACTTGCCAGGTTGGCAATGCGGCCCTAGCGAGCATGGACACTCATAGCGATCCGGACCTGATGATTTTCTTGGCCCCAGTGCAGGGGTGCTATCAGCCAGCTGCACACAGCTAACAATGTGCTTCCTCAGGTAAAAACCCCTTGCATGCAAGCAAGCAGTCCACAAGCCCCATCGCGCTTTATCATCAACTGAGGAGAGGACAGCGCTCAAGGCCGCACCTTTGAAGTTGCTGGGAGCTGCACGCTTATTGCCCCCAAGGTCAACTGCCTGACTCTCATCCCGCGCCTCCAATGCTGAGCTCAGGGCCTGCAACTCAAGAATGAGCCCCTGACAGCCCATGCACGCAGTCGCAAGCCTACTCAGCACACACCACCGAGCGTAGGAAAGAAAACTGCTCACCACCTACTCGAAACCATTAGCGCGGGAAAGCCTTCCAAACTACCTCTGCCTGCGTTTATGCGTTTTATCCCCTGCCTTCCACCCGCACGAGCATGCCTAAACCTGACCTGCCCCCCCCTGAGCAAGCGCACCTCCATACTGTCCACCAGCGTCCTCCACTGCTCTGGGCCCATGCTGAGCCCCTTGCTGCTGGGCGCCAGCTCACCATCCTTGCTGTAGTACTCCCGCACATTCACATACCACTTGCCGCGGTAGTCGCTCAGCGTGACAAAGCGCTTGTCAGACAGCTGCAGCAGGTACCCGCCCGGCGGGCCGTCGCCGGGTGCGGCTGCGGAGCCTGCAGGCGAGGGTTTGTGTGTTTAAGAGATGGCCTCAGCCTGGTCATGCCTATGGACACGTGGGTGGCAGCAGTGCAGGTCGTCTGTGGCCCTGTAAAGCCGGGCTTTGAACTCCAGTGTTCCACAGGAAGCTTGCGTGATCACGGGTGGCGACACCTGAGGCCTGCCGCTGCTTTTTCTTCGCTGGCTGCTGGCCCTCTGCCTCGTGCGCCTCAGGCTCGACATCATCTGCACTGCCGCCCTCTTCAGCCAGTAGAAACGCATCAATCTCCTCCTACACGAGTTACAATGCCTCAGTGGGCACCGTTAGAGGCTTAGCAGGCCAGCTCATGGGTGCGCAAGCTTGACTCTGGGCTAGCTCTATCCAGTCGTCCTGCGGCTTCTTACCAGGATGGTACATCTGACAACCTGGCAGCGTCAGCTTCAAACAGCGATAACCCCTGCAAAAAGTCCCTGGTCCACTCAGTGGCTCAGTGTGGGTAAGTCACACCTTGATGAGTTGTTTGTGAGCGTCCAGATTCACTCCAAGCTCGTGCTCCAACTGCAAATCAATTTTTCGGTGGCTGTGTATCAGCATGTCCAGCACATGCGAAGCTTGGGGTTGTAGTTACAGCGCCGTTGGGTATTACGTTGCAAGTTAAGCACCTGTTTCTGGATGGACCGCTGGGTGGCGCTATCAATATCCACACTCTTTAACAGCTTTCTTAACTTGGCCTTGATAATCTTCTGATCAGACATGGTGCCCGAGCTAACGTTAATCCTTACTTTTCGATTTTGGAGGTGTATGCATGGTAGATGTATGCAGGTGTATGCTCAGTTTTTTCAAGCTGGGAACTTGGCTGCAGTGCTTGCTTTGCCTAGCTGGCAGTGAGAGTGAGGACCAGGAAAACTAGGTCTGCATTTAGCGATTGGGAACTTGTCAACATTGCGAGATCTGGCGCCGCAAAGCTGTCCTAACCTGTTTGACAAGTCTTATGTCAAGGTTGGTCTGCCTGTACTTCTAATTGTTGCACTCAACAACCTCTGGGATCGGCAGTGTGAGTGTTTGTGATATCCTCACGCAGCTGAGCATCCTGCGGGGTGTGGTATTACCAAAACTAAGCAGTAACATGTCATCACCTAGGGATGCAGGCAAGGCGCCCAAAATACCAACCCCTACCAGACCACCTCCCTGTTACCTCAACTTGCAGAAGCCTGGCAAAGCTGCCCTCTGCCCCAACCTGTGACGATGCCGGAGCTGCCAGAGGTGGAGGGCGCAAGGCGCCTGCTGGAGCGCACTTGCCTTGGCAAAGCCATAGAGGCAGCTATCGTCGCTGACGATGATAGTGAGTGAAGCAGCACACCCTGCATATCTCGCTTCTGCGGCGTCCATCTGTTAGAGTGGGCAGCAAAGACTTTGCCTCTGGGTGGCTTCAGTACAGCTTTGAATTGTTTAAGCATAAGGGCAGCAGCCAGCAACTGTTGTCCCTGCTTGGGGTGCAGAGGTTATCCAAGGGGTCTCCCCCAGGGACCTGGAGCAGGCGCTGGCAGGGAGAACAATTGCAGGGACCAAGCGGCTGGGGAAGCATATGTGGGTCGAGCTGGGTGATGGCAGCCCAGCCTTGCTCCTCCACTTTGGTGAGGGTCTCCCACCACCTCAAGGAAAATCTCCTGTCAAAGACAACTTGCACAAGTTGATTTTGAGTTAATCTTGTCATGCTCTAGGGTGGTCCTGCTGAGGAGGTGGGAAAAAAGAAGGGAGTGGTGTTTTACAGGTTCTGGCTGGGGTATGCATGAGATTCCCTGATCCAGCGACCTGCGTAGCTGAAGTTTCGGTGATGGGTGACCGAGAGACGCACTAGTAGTGGCTGTGGCATGCCCGGGAATTTGTGACTTGTCCTGGCAGCTGTGTGGGCCCGGGAGCAGTTAAATGACCGCGACATGGCCTTGCTGGTCTGCAGGCATGACGGGAGGGTTAGTCGTCAAGGGCGTGGGCGCGGCTCACTACAAATCCTTTGCAGTGGATGAGGTGAACTGGCCGCCCCGGTTCTGTAAAGTAGAGCTGCGGCTGAGTGACGGCACCCAGCTGGCCTTTTGTGACTCCCGGCGCTTTGCCAGGGTGCGCCTCCTGGCAGGTAGGTGGGCAGGAGCGAGCCTGAGCTGTGCCGCACCTAGTGGTTGCTGCTGGGAAGTTGCTACAGAATGGATGTGACCTGTGTCTTGGGAGATGAGATCCCATTACCCAGTGCAGCCTGTCATGATTTAGGGCTGCTGGGCATGGCTCAGCAAGGCTGACGCACACGTGAGCGTCAGAGGTGCTATATGTCCTGCTTAGCTGCAGCGTATACCTCCTTTAGTACTAGACCATGCCACCTGACCTGCTTGACCGCGCTGTGTTGCCTGCCTCATCTGCCAGCCACCTGCCGACCGGCCCAACCCGCACTCACCAACTCTTATATATGAAGCCTCTTCGGCCTGCCCGCACAACTGCCTGCAGACCCCGAGGGCCAGCCGCCGCTGAGTGAGCTGGGCTGGGACCCGCTGCTGCGGTGGCCGGCTGTGGAGGAGTTTGCCGCCAAGCTGGCCACACAGAAGAGGGCGGTGAAGGCGGTGCTGTTAGACCAGGTGGGGACTTGCCCCTGGCTGGGTTAAGTTTCAAAGGCCTTTTATTCGCCCTGCACAAGGTCCTATGCTGCAAGGTAGCCAGAGCTCCGCTACTTCATTAGAAACATGAAGTAGGCGGGACCTAAGGGTCGTTTTCTCTGAAGGAGACCTTTGTTGCAGTCAGCATTTAGGAAGGCCTTGACCAGGCACTGATACTTAAGTATCATGGGCACAGAGTGCACAATCCATTTCCAAGGCTTCATTACAGCATGCATATTGTGATGCAGGCTATCACTGCCGGGGTGGGGAACTGGTGAGTGCGCCTGGAAAAGAGAGAGTTCAAGTCTGGGAGATGAGAGGCACTTGCAAGCACAAATGCTGTGCCCCACATCATGGACAGCACATCGAGTGCTATAGAGTGTGTAGTGCCCAGTTTGTGTTGACCTCAACCACTGGGCTCAGGAATAAGATGGGCAGCCTGTGTCCCTCCTGTAGCCAGGGTGGCGGACGAAGTGCTCTACCAGGCTCGCATACATCCGGAGCAGCCGGCGGCCTCGCTGTCTGCTGAAGAGGTAAGTGTTTCTTGCTTTTGCTGACCGCTGATCTGGCCAGCTTGCTGGCATGACATCAAGGTAGTAAGTAGGCATAGTGGCATCTAGTTAATGCGGGCAGCTGCGGGGCAGGCTTAAGCGGCGCAGGCGCATCACTCTATTTGCTGGCTCCGTGTGTCGTGTGTGTCGCTGAAATGGGGGGAGGGTGACTAACCACGTTTCTCCATCAGGGCTCTAGGGCATCACCCTTGCTGCTTCCGTGTTTGGCGTGTGCTGCTGAGGCAGAGGGAGGCGGGAGGGCGACCGCTCTCTCAGAAGTTTACTAACCGCTCTCCCCCAAGTTCATGGGCTGCTGCAGGTTGGTGCGCTGCACCGCCTGATCAGGGAGGTGTGCACCATCGCCAGCGACGTGGAGGCCGAGGCGGACAGGCTTCCAAAGACGTGGCTCTTCCACTACAGGTGTGTCTCCTGTGTGCTTCCCGTGTCCCTCAGCCCCTTCCCTTTCAGTGTTGACATACCGACCGACCCAGGCAGTTGGTTGACGTTCCGTGCTCTGTCCTACCTGTACAGTAGGTGGTGCTGCCAGATGCTGCCTGCCGGGTGTTGTTGAGCTTCCAGGTCAGGAATGTAGTTGGGGGTCTGCCTGGGTGCGCATGGGCACGCTTTGGAGCGTAGCATGCCCACATGGGTGGGGTGCAGGACAGCGGTAGGCTTCCTGTTCTGTGGCAGGCCTTGGTGGGGGCGCTCAACATGTACAAATGGCAGTAGACCAGGAGCCAGCCGGGCATGGAGGGAGGTGGTGGTGCAAGGAATAACCAGGGAGCCCACGGTGGCCCACTGCGCAGGTGGGGCAAGGGCAGCAAGACCAAGGCCAAGGTTGAGGGCCACACCATCGAGCACATCACCGTGGGAGGCCGGGTACGTGAGTGGGGCATCTCCACCTACAAGTCCCCCCCACCCTGCCTGGCTCTGTGATGCTGCTCGTTACCGATAACCCTTCTCCTGTGGTGCGGAATCACGCTGTGCGATTTCCAGCCTTTCTCCAAAGGACCGTGCCCAGCTGCACACGACGTGGTATCAGCCGCCCATGGTTGCCAAGCAAATTGCTCGCTGTGGAAAATGTATGTGAAGCGCCCTCCCTGCAGACCAGCGCCTACGTGCCCGCCCTGCAAAAGCTCAGCAAGGCGGCCGCAGCAGCGCTGCAGGTCAAGGCAGCCAGCAAGGCAGCAGGTGGCGACAAGGGGGCCGGGAAGAAGAAGGGGCCTAGGAAGAAAGCTGGAGCAGCAGGGGGGGATGGGGAGGACGAGGCGGAGGCGGCAGAAGCCGAGGAGCGAGCGGAGGAGGCCATTGCTGCAGCGGATGCCGCTGCGGTATCTGAGGGTGCAGGGCAGGATGCAAGGGCAGCCAAGGTCCTTGCCCAAAAGCCGAGGAAGGCTCGGGGTGGGCGGGTGGGCAAGAGCCCTGGACCTGCCGCCGCCACCGCTGCAGCTGCTGCGGAGCCAGCAGCAGCCGCACCCGCCGCGGAGCCAGCAGCAGCCGCACCCGCCGCGGAGGAGGGTGACGTGGGAGGTGGGGAAGCTGCTGGGGGAGTGATTGATGGTTCCGCTGAAAAGGCCGCCTCCAAGCGCAGGCGGGGCCCTGGGGCTGGCAAGGGGAAGGCAGCGGCAGCCGCTGCCAAAGGTGAGCGGGAGGCAGCAGCGGCGGTGGCGCCGGCGGTGACAGACGGTGCGCCCCCAGCAGGGCGAGGCGGGAAGCGGCAGCGAGGTAGGGATACACAGGCCTCCAATGAGGCCGGTGCGGCATCAGCAGGGGCAGCAGCAGGGGCAGGCTCAGGAGCCATGCCTGGCCAGGTGGAGCAGGCCCCTCCAGCGGGAAAGCGGTTTCGGCGGCCGCGGCAGGAGGCCGCTGCCGCCGCCGAAGGCATGGGGGCCAGCACTGGGCCATCACGTAGCGGCCGTGGGGCCGCAAGGGGCAAGGCTGGTGCCTCGTTGTAGGCTGTGGCACCCATTGCGCCCACAGCAGCAGCAGCACGGCCCAGTGGGAGTGGGCGGCAGGTCCCCTAGAAGGCCCCTAACAACAGCGATGGTACGAGGAGTGCTCCTCCAGCCGCCACCGCAGAGTATGGAGGCGGGGCCTCTTGGGCAGCGGCAGCTGCTCCACAGGCTGGGGATGAGCTGCAGGGCAGGCATAGCCGCAGCAGCAACGCCAAGCATACCAGTAGGAATCAGTGGGCAGCCCAAGCAACAATGGCGCGCTGCAGCCCAGGCCAAAGGTCGGGCTTGGGAGGCCCGGGGGTGTAGGCTAGCAGGAGCTGGGCAGAAGGCGTTTGCAGGTCTATTCAGGGCCGGCATCTCCTTCGTTGCCGCTGGCTTTCTTGCTTGTAGAGTGTAAGGACATCCCTTGGACCTCGTGATGAGAAAATGATGGCGGTTATGCAGCAAGCATCTTTTCATTCCAATTTTGCCCGCCGTGGGCACTTTGCAGCAACTCCCACATGGTAACATTGTATTCGAGCAGTATCCTCCCAATGCTACTAACCTTTCAGGATTGCAGTGCCAAAGATGTCACGGCTACATGCCCAAAGCAAATCTCACACCGTCACAGATAACCTGATATCAGAGAATGGGTCCAAAAAACATGGCGCCGCCATTATCCGCAAGACTTTTCTGCAGGTCAGTCAGGGTGTTGACAAAGCTTCACAAAGTGCATGTGAAATACAAGTAGTCATCCGATGAACATTCGAATCCGCCCATTCATCACCACCAGCGGGCTAGGTGAAGATGAGTCATCAAAGTTCGTGAGCATCTCTGGGCTATAGAGGTAGGGCCTGATACTGGAGAAGACTAGCTGAAGGAATGAAAGACCCTCCCAGGAAGGGTTTGTCTAGAGTACACGTCCCTGTCAGCGTCACAACAACCATCAGCCAGTACTTGGCAGCAATCAAATCAAGGTTTTGCAGGCTTCCATGGTCACCGAAGCAAGTCACACACTCTGCTGACCAGCCAGATTGCAGCAGGCGCTGCCCGTGCCGGCCATGAATGAACATGCCATGCCTGCAGTCACGCCAGTTGCAGACCTACCAGCCTACGACTCCTCAGAGGCCCCCGTAGCCATCAATGCCATGTCTGGCCGCTCGTCAAGAGGCACCACACCCTGCATACAAGCACACAACATACATGTCATTCACCGTTGACAGGTGCATCTAGGTGTTGAACATACGACCTCTGCCAGCACAAGGGGCCAGCCTTGCCAAATGCGTGCTTACAGAAAACCGGAAGTTTGTAGCACGCCCCCCTAGTCTTGCTGTCTGTAAGCCAGGAGTGCCGGCAGCGGTCGCCATGCCAAGAGCTGCCCTGCTTCCCGGCTATCATGTAAGTCCCTGGGCTGACCCCAAGCACCAGCCCAGCATGTGCATGTCACAAAGCAGCGCAGCCAGCTAGGCAACTGTGACGCACCTGCGTCTGCGCCTTGGCATCCGCCGCCTGCGCCTCCTTCTCGGCTGCTGTCGTCTCCAGCTCCGAGCCCAGCAGCACGCCCAGCTGCTCTCCCATGCGCACCTTGGTCTCCAGGGACTTCAAACTACACACACACGCAGCGGTGGGGACACACCAAGGTGAGAGCAACGAGTGCGGCGCTGCTGTAAGTAAAAAAGGCTGCGGACGGTGGGCCGTGCTGCTGACCGAACCAGCACAGGTTACAAAAACGAAGGCACGAGAGGACGAGTGCTCAGCCTAAGCTTCACAAACCCACGTGGGTGATCCACAGGCCATGGTGCCATAGGCTGCCGCCCACCACCACCAGACACCACGTCACAGTACCATAACCTCACCTGTTTTGCACCAGGTCCTCGTCCCAGCACACCTTGCCCGGCTCAAACAGCGTCACAATCGTGCTGCCGCCAAAGGCAAAGTAGCCTAGCTCCTCGCCCTTGCGCACCGCATGCCCTACCACGGCCGTCCACACAATGCTGCCCACCATGGTGGCACCCACAGCGATGTACGCCACCCGCCCAAACGCCTGCAGGAGAGGGGGCTTGCAGGAACTGCCAAGCGTCACTGCACATACCAAATGCGAGGTGTACTCTACTTATTAGTACTTTGCACTGACACACAGAGCCAGGGCCGGGCACCGGGGGATGAACTTAATGAGCAGCAGCCGCTAGCTTGCTGCTGGTCGGCGTGCATGTTGTGTGCACCAGGCGTCACGACTCACTGGTGACTCCAGCATGAGTATGGAGCGCTTGTTCTCGGTGAAGACGTTGGCAAACCGGGAGTTGACCGCAATGGGGTTGACGGTGTACAGCTGCGTAGAGCAGAGAGGGATCATCGTCACAACTTTGTGCACAAGCACAACCAAAGAAATCCATCCCCAAGCACATTCCCCGATGCTTACGAACCCCCCAATGGGTAACTTTGTGATATCAGATACCGACAGGGAGGCCAGCAAGCCGCTCGCACACGGATATCATAGACACATCAACCTCAGTCTCATTCCCACAGTAGTTGAGGTAGGTTGTCTGCATAATGACCAGGCTCTATTAGCTACAGTTGCTCTTTGTAAAGACTTCAACCCCACACACCCAGCAGAGCAAGCTTCACCAACTGGTTGTGCAGCTGCCGCACCTGCCCAGGCACGTCGGTGATGGATGTGATCGTGCCATCCACGGGGCAATGGAAGCGGTGGTAGTCCTGTGGCACAACAACAAAGCACAGATGATGGCGCACGCGCCCAATCAATCGTGGCGGCGCAGGGACACCTAACCATACTGAACCTGGAAGCACGGCAGTCCCCCGCAGACCTTAAGCCCCCTCAGTGCACTCCCGTACGGCGGGCTGTGCAGCAGCTGCTTAGGGTGAAAGAATACCCGCCCCAGTCGTATACCTGCAGAACACCTGCGCTACAGGTGCTGCCACTCAAGCTCCCATGCCTTCAAGCACCTCCGCTGCGTTGGACGGCGCTCAGCCCCTGGTCTCACCCGCCCACACCAACCTGTGGTGCCAGCCTGAAGATAGCCATGGTGCCCCCCATGAATGGCTGCGTGGCGGGGAAGCCGGGCTCCGTATCTGCCAGCAGCCCCGCCAGCGAGAACTGCTTGCCCTTGACCCAACACCGTGTCGCCTCCTCCAGCTTGTTGAACACCTGTACATGGCCCAGGGTGGGAGCAACTTAAGGATGTTTGGGACAGACGGTGGGAGCGGCTCCTACTGCTTGGCCATAAGGTCAGCGCAGTCCCTATTACAAAGCAGGTGGGCTTCAATTCAAGGGGCCTTTGCCGCCTTCTGCCCGATGCACTCCATCAACCTGACGCAGCTTTGTCAATGCTGTTGTGTCTGTCTGCTGTCAGAGTTTCCAATGAATGTGATGGCCGAGGAACAGTTGGGGAGTGAAGGTGCTGATGGAGTCGCTGATGCAAGCTCCATCTTGAGAATAAGCCATGACTCACCATGAGTCGGCAGTCTGCAGCGCTGGCCAGCACCCTTGCATCGTCAGGGGCAGCGATGGGCCGAGCGCTGGGTTTCAACTTCCTGCAAAGCATTGGTAGGTGGACTGGCTTCAAAACAGCAGGCAGAAGTACTGCTCCACACGAAGTGCCGACTATGCAGGCAAGCAGCCAACATGGCACGAACCCACTGGAATGGGCAATGACGGGTACAGAGCATGACATCACCTACCGGTAAAAGAATTCATTGAAGTTCTTGTATGACGACAGCGGCTGCGCCATATCCTCCAGGTCGATCTGCCCGCGGAAGTTGGCCAGGAATGGCTCGATCTCCTGCACACAGGCAACCTAGGACACACGCCTGAGCACATCTTAACAACAGCCAGCAAGGCCAGCGCACGGAACCTAACGGAGCTGCTTGGGTCTCAATCCAGGGTATACAAGAACCTAGGTAGACGAGACGTCTGACCAGGCATGGTGCGGGCAAGGCTGGTAGTATAGAAGAGCTTGCAACTATCTCCCGTTCTCGTGTCAAGGTCTTCAGCCGGGGGGGTGTACACAGTGGCGACAGTTGTGCTTAATGTGCTGCGGCAACAGCTGGCTGGTGCGCATACAGTAGCAACACCCTAGTGCATCCCCCTCTATACCTTCCGCGCTACCGCACCTTGACAGACTCTGGCGAGTCCATGTAGCGGCCCTTGGACTCTGACAGGCCCTTGAGCTTGTTGTAGACCCCGGACCGGAACATCAGCCGCCCCATCTGGCTCTGGTACATGTTACGCATGGCCAGCACCAAGACTGGGTCAATCTTCTCCTCCTCCACGCGCTTTGCCACCCTGCACAGGGAGGGGTCTAGCCAGCATGAGAGTAAACCCAAATGGCCTGACTCCTGCTCCCAACAAGCCGTGGTGGCGTGCTAACCGCGTTGGAGGTGTGTGTCGATTGCAGGAGCACTGGCATTGTCTGTCGATAGCCCTTGCTGGAAGGGCCCGAGTCCCACTTCCTCGCAGCCCCCCGCTCCACCTGTTGTACACGAGGATGTGCGCCGCAGAGGCGCCGGTCCGCAGCCCTCCCGCCTTGTACTGGTTGCCCCTGAAGAGCGCGCTAGGCGTGCCCGCCAGCGGCTGTGTGACCCACTCGCTCATGCGCAGCATCCACGCCCGGCTGGCCTGCGCCTCGGTGGAGAAGCCGCCCTGCAAGAGCAGCAATGCACGGAGACGCAAAGTTGCCAAATCCGAAGCGCGGTCAACAAGGAGACCTAGCACTGTGATGGACTGTGTGGGAGCGCATAGTGCAGGGGTCAGCCCAGCTCCACAGGGCGTTGGAAAGGTGCTTTCTTTACCATCAGCAGGCCAGGTGCAGGCTTCGTGGCAAGCACGGGGTCCACCGTGAAAAGATCTCCAGGGGAGCCGACCGCAAGCACAGGCGATAAAGTTTGACGTGCCCTGCCTACCCGCAGGTAGATCATGCAGGCAAAGGCGTGGTTGCGAAGAGAGCGTGAGGCGGAGAGTCTACCCTACGGGTTATCAGCTCATTTTTGCAAAGAGAAGGACCGCATAGGTAAGCTTGCAGATAGTTCCGTCCGGACAAGTCTGGTGACGTGGAGTATGACGTGGCTTCGGAGGGCGCGACAACCCGTCGCTTGAGATTTACCTTCAGCATCTGCGAGCCTTCATTTATCGAGTTCATGGCCAGCCAAATGTAGATGAGGTTGGAGTAGTCGTCGCCGGGCGTAAGCTCCGCGCCTGCAGAGCAGTGGCGAGCGCTCTTGAAGCCCACTGTGCCAAGGCACCTTCCAGTTGCCCGTTCAGGTCTACCTCACCATACACCAAGTCCAACCTTCTGCCAACTTCATGGTGCAATCGCACTGCTTCCCCTCTTCCCCTGTAGATGATCACACCCTTCAGCCCACCCTAGCCTCACCGTCCACGGGGCAACGCTTCATAAGCTTGTAGAATTCCCCGGTGCGATGGTGCATCGCCAGGCACTCTGCCAGCTCATCACCACACACAGTGCCGCTGTGATCAACATCTGCCTCTTGGAAGAGCTTGCCAATCTCCTCCGCATCCAGCTCGCACCCAAAGGCCTGCAGGGATTCCAGAACACTTGCCCAGGAGTTTGTAGCTGCACAGACGGCTGGACGGCCTGCAGGCTGGATGGTGAGAGGGCAGAGGCGCAGCGTGGACCGCTGCCTGCAGGCTGAACTCTCAGCCTCCGCTATAGGGTGAGGCATGCCAACCTCCCCAAGCTCAAGCTGCAGAAGGGCCGTGATCCGCAGGCCCACTCACATGCATAAGCACTGTGAACTCCTCCAGGGAGAGCGTGCCATCGCCATTCCAGTCCGCGATGGGCAGCAACCGCCGCCACAACTGCCGCTCCAGGTCACCCAGGGAGCAGGCCTCACCTGCAGGCAAGCCAGCCACCAGCCACATGGACATGCAACGCGCACCTTGAGCAGGGTTGCATACTACCAGCTTCAGCCAGCAAAGCATGTGGCATCTCCAGCACTCCTGCTGGCCCCCCCGATGTTGCCCAAGAACTTTTGCCCTGCCCGCCAGTTCCGGGGCCTGGACTGCATCAAGAGTGCGCACCGCATGGCGGGACTGGAGCTCTCATCACCACCTTCTGTACCAGGCCAACCACTGAGCCCCCTCACCAGATAGCCGGATGCGCCCCTTCACGAGGCCCGAGTCGCTGGGATCCACCAGGTCGAACCAGCCCTCCACCACGCTGCAGTCATCCATCTCGCCGGGCACGAAGTAGCTAGCCAGGTCCACCGTACACCACCCCTGGAAACGCACGCAAGGCTTGGGTGGGCTTGTTGAGAGGGGAGGGCAGGCGCGCCTTCTGACATGTAAACACACCTCCCCACAAGCTTCAGCCATGCTCCGCCTGGCACGGCTGGCAACCCCACTCTCAACCCACCCCACTCAGTCGGCACCCTTCTTTGTTTTTGTAAGGCTGTGGGAACTAGAAGAGTGTGGATTGCAACCGGCAGTGGCAGGCAGGTGACCGGTGGCAAGTTGAATGGCCATGAAGTCTCAAAACTCACCACCAGGTAGTTCTTGAGCGCCCCATCCAGCCGGCCCTGCTGGTAGAGCGACAGCTGCGCCATGGTCGCGGCCTCGCGCTGCACAACAAAGTCGCTGCTCTCGTTCCACACCAGCGCCCCAGGGCCCAGGGTGCTGCCGCCGCTGGCAGTCGGCTTGCTCAGCTCTGCAATGCTAGCAGCGCTTGGCTTACTGGGCTCGGCAATGCTAGCAGCACTTGGCTTACTGGGCTCTGCGATGCCAGCAGAGCTTGGCTTGCTGGGCTCTGCTTCTACGGCGGTGCTGCTGCTGGCTTCGCTGGGCTTGACCGTCACGGCACCGTCTGAAGTGCTTGCCATTGACCTGCTGCTGGCCCCCTCCTGCTGGGGGCCCAAGGTGCTGCTGCTAGAGCCACGGCGGGGCTCCTTGCGCGTGGTTGAAAGAGTCTGCAGCAAGAAGTCACACATGGACAAAGAAAGGTAGCTGAGGCCCAAGGGAGAACGAAGGGGTGGAGCCTCTGGATGGTACTGCAAACTGGGCATATGCCAGCAGTGACGTTAAGTTCAGAGGCCAAGAAATACGCAAGCCGGCTTACACCTGTGCTCTACCAGACAAAGCAACGCTTCTGCGGCCCCTAAATCCCGGGCACCGTACCTGCGTGCCGACAGAGATGACGGCAAAGTACTCCCTCCCCTTCTTCACCGACGCTAGCTCAGCTTCCAGCACTGTGAGTTTGACCAAGCCTGCGGTTGCCAGGGCAATCACTCACAAGTGCCAAACATCCAAGAAGCAAGGCCCCTTTGCTGCGCTGTGCAGCCACCTGGGCCTTCCTAGGCAATTCCCTGCAGTCCCTTTCCTGATGCTTTGTCAGTTTTTGTAAACTGCAGCCGCATCCTGCGCTACATCCAGTCTCCCCCTTCAACACTCGCACCGTAGGTCTCTGTGGCGCTAATCATTTTGTTGCTGCCTGTGAAGTATCTTGTCGGCAGGCGAGCCATGACCACCCCATTCTTCTTCTGCTTTCTGTTGTCGGGCAAGCGTGGCTGGGGTACTTCGTCCTTGCCCTTGAAGAGTTTCTTAAACTTGCCCACCACTCCCATTGCAATCGCACTGACGATACTATGAAGTATTTCCCCAGTAAAGGCTCATACATGCAAGACGACAGAACTGTCCAAGCTTACGAAACCCATACAGACAGTGCTCCCATAGGGGAAATAAAGGAGGGATCCAGCACGACACGTTTACAGAGAGTTTCTCCCCTGCGGGCCACACTATAAATCTCTGGATTCAATTGGAGGTCCTAAAGAACTCGTGGAGCCTGGAATAGACGCGGTGATCACCAGCGTGGGATGGCAGGACAGCTTGCAGGACAGGATTGATCACTGCCCGGCATGCATGTGCATGGGGCACTCGTGCTACCCCACAAAACAGGTTATTTATATACCGTAATAATAATGTTACAAAACCTGGGCGCTCAGCGGCTGTCCAGGCGGTGGCGCCCCTTGCCATCAGAAAGGCAAAATGCTAGCCCGTGCCTGCGGTAAGTACTAGCTTTCTTCCATTTGCCCTTGTCACATAAGGGATCTTGTTTGGCGATGGGGGCATGCAAGGAGAACCGGACCTGACATCTTCTGTGCGGGTACAACTTATGAGCATACTGGCGCTGGTTGCAAGTTTGGTACCTGCATCTGGGTCTTAGCTGGTCGTGTCAGGCACCAACTGGTCTTACTCGTTGTGGCAGGGGTGCCAGGGTGTGCACGTACTGCCGCCTGCCTCTGCTTGCTGGCCTTGGACGGCCGTGCCCCCACAGCAGGCTATCTCAGCTCGCAACAGGGCCTGCTGCTACCCCACCAACCCAGTTTGTGGCGCTGCCTGCAGTCCAGCACCCCGGTTGCGTCGCAACCACCAGCAAGCCGCTTCGCCACCGCCGCACGTCCGCACCCTCGCCGCTCAAGCCACCACAGAGACGGTTGAGTTCTCGGCTGACGAGGAGGCAGACATGTACATTGACCGCTATGTGGGCGGCCGGCGAGAGGGCGGCGGCTACACACCCTTTGAGTTCATCTCCTTCTCCGAGATCGTGCTGCGGCATGAGTTGGTCCAGCGGGTGGAGGCGCCGGTGGCCAAGTGCTTCCAGATCTGGAAGGATCGCTTCAACTGGATGCAGTGGTTTGACATGATTGAGGAGGTGGGTGGGCCTCTGGCGGGCTGGCTGCTGAGGGGGGCGGAGCCCCATAGGGGGCTAAGCTAGGGGTTGGGTGGGGGTTTGGGTTTGTGTGGGGAAGGCTAAGGATTTTGAGCCTGCCAGGCAGGAGGTGTGTGAGTCATGGACGCATGGTGTTTGCTTCGGGCACTGGAGGAAATGAAGGATGTCGTAACAACTGTGGTCAAGGGAGCCTCTTTAAGTGTTCTTACATCAAGAAGCGCCCTTGTGTCCCTCTTATGGAGGTAGGGAGGGAGGGAGGGAGGGAGGGAGGGAGGGAGGGGGGGGCCCAGTGGAGCAAGGCACCCTGGTCCTTTGTGCGCATGCGGTGTAATTTTGTGATGCATGATTTTGTGGCATGCAGGTGGGGTTCCATGAAGAGGACGCCAACCTCATGTCCATGTTCTTCTGGTACCGCTGGGGTGAGCCCTGACATACAGTATGGGAAGCGAGCGTTTTCCGCGACCATCCATGGGTTTGCAGCGGGTTTCGTGTCACCCACCGGCCGTGCGTGGTGGCATTGTGCTGGCTGGACAGCTTAGGAATGGCTCTCCGACTGTCAGAGCCGCGGTGCAGCAGCATTCGCGCAGTTTTCCTTCAATTGCAACTTTGAGAGGCCACCTGCCCTGCCTTCCGTGGGCGGAGCGGCCAGTATAGAGTTGCCACAGCGAGGCCGCCCTCCATTCTGACTCCTCTGGGGCCTCAACCCTCATGGGAGTATATCACAGTGGGCCACACGACCCCTGCTTGCTTCCCACCCACCGAGCTCCCCCTCCCTGCAACTACTCCAGCCAAACCACAGCGCCGATGCCGCAAGCACAACTGGCACCACATGCGGGTGTCGGCAAACGGGCCACTTGATAGGCCTGTGGGGTTTACTTGGCCGTGAGGCGGCGTGCTGCCCTTGGGTGTGACAAGGCTTACCACCTCCACCAGCAACCCCGGCTGCCTTGTTTATTGTGTGTTCGCAGCCAGCACCCCCTTCTTGGAGCTGTTTGTGACCCTGGAGCGCACCGAGTGCGAGGAGAACAAGCACATCATGGAGGAGCCGGTGGGAGGGGCGCCCCTGGTAGCCGCGGTGCTGTTTGAGGAGCAGGGGCCCCAGGCCACGCTGGTGCGGCTGCGGATCAGCTATCAGCTGCCAGGTGCGAAAGGTTGAGGGAGGGTGGCGGCGGAGGTGGAGGCTTGTGGTGTGGTTTGTCAGTGGCGGCAGGTAGGGCGGCTTGCAAGGTAGTTAGCCGGGGCCTGGCAGGCAAGTTTGTTGGTGCAGCCAGTGTGCTGGGCTGTGGATCTGCTGGGGCAGAAGGGAAACAGTGGGCGCTGCTTGGCGGGGATGCGCGTGGGGAGTGGCGGCGCCACAAGCGCCTGGTTGGCTACAGAAAGTGTAGGGATGCACTTTCAAGGTTTGCCACGAAAGGTTAGCGGAGCCCCTGCACCCTTGAATGGCCTCGTGCCGCCTCCGTCCTAGGTCCCCTAGCCCTCCTCTCGCTGCCTTTCCCGATGCCGCAGAGGTGCTGCGTGACTTTGCGGGCCAGATGGCTGTGTGGGGCGACGTGGACCGCAAGCTGCAGGCCAGCATGGCGCGCATGGCGCTGTTTGTGGAGGCCGCTGACCTGGCGGCGCTGCAGGAGCAGCGGGCGCGAGACTGGCAGCTGGTGGAGGAGGGTGAGTGGCAGGCTGGGGGCAGGTTCAGGAACTTCTGTGGTGGGCTGGAGATGGCCTAATGCCAGGTTGAAGTGTGGCAGCTGGTGCAAGAAGGGTGGGTGGCAGGCGGTTGGTAGTTGGGGTTGTGAAGTTTCGTGGTGGGCTGGAGATGGTCTTACGCCAGGTTGAGGTGTGACAATTGAGTGCCGTATCAACATGTCTGCATCGTTGCCGCTTGTGCTGCGCCAATGGTGTTTTACGCTTCGACCGTCTCCCACTGCAGGCTTCCCGGAAGACCGGCGCTTGAGGGAGGAAGCATGGGCAGCAGAGGAGGCGCGGGTAGCGGAGCTGCAGGAGCAGGGGCAGGAAGAGGAGGAATCTGGCTCAGAGGGGGAGGGGGCGGAGGAGGAGGGGCCGGCGGCGGCTGCAGGCGCGGCAGCGGCACCGGCAGCAGCAGATGGAGGGTTGGGCGTGGAGGAAGAGGGTCTCATTGACATGCTAGCCGGCGGGCAGCTGGGCCAGGTGCAGGAGCAGCAGCAACAAGAGCAGCAAGAGCCCTCTGAGCCGGACAGCAGCGCTGGGCCCCGCACGCGCACGGCGGGGGAGGTCCGCCGCAACCCTGCCTCCAAACGGAGAGCCGCCCCGGCGCAGCAGCAGCAGGCCGATGCTTCTACTCCACAGTCGCCGGCCGATGCCCTGGCAGCCGCTTCGGCAACTGCGGCCGAGGCGGCAGCAGGGCAGCCGGCTGCAGCAGAGCAAGCAGCAGCGGCGGAGCCTGCTGCTGCTGGGCTCCCAGGACCTGCAGCGGAGGCGGCAGCGGCAGCGGAGGGTGGCGGTGGCAAGGGCAGGGGCAGGAAGGCCAAAGCCAAGGCTGAGGGCGAGCCAGGCAAGGAGGCGGAGGCAGGGAAGAAGCCCAAGAGGGGGCGGCCTAGGAAGACTGCTCCGACTGAGTAAGGGAGGCAGCTAGCCTCCAACAGGTCTCCAGAGTACCTCTTTTTACTCCCCCTTCGTCCGCACGTGTATGCACGGAGCGGTGGGCTTGTAGGGTTGTGGCAGGTTGATTTCTGCAGGCTGCCTGCTTAGCAATGTGGAATTGGTTCTATTCATTGGGTTAAAAGGGTTCAGCCCCTCGACTGGCTATGTCAATTACAGGGGTTGCATGTGACAGACCCTACATGGCATCTAGCCGGAGCTAAAGCCTGTGAAAGACAACTCTAGCAGCTAAGGGGACTTAGACCGAAGAGATTAACGTAAAATGAGGGCTCACTCAATTCACTACCAAAGCTGCATCTTCAAAACAACAGACAGGCGGGGGCAATGAGGCAATTGGTTGCCTAACATGATGGCAATACCTCAAAAACAAGAGCAGGTGACTGACTGAGCTCGCTCAGAACTTCCCAAGTGGCTGACAGCCACTGCTGACTACAGCACACTGCTGACCTGAACTAGGGCACCTCGCACAACTCTTTTAATCCTTACTCGCTGTGCAATCTCCTTGTACATGCAATTTCGATAAGAGCTGACAACTGACAGCTTTCCTTGGTAGCCAACATCTGCCTGCACTGTATCTGTGTCTTCCACGCCCTAGCTCATCAGGCAGTCTAGCTCTACAAGCACGTGCAGTGCACACACTCCCCTCTTGCCCCTGAGTTATACAGGCTACCTTGCATCTAGCCTTGACAGCGCCATCCCCAGCGCCCCTTCCACACTGGACCCCAGCCACAGTCAACAGGCTGGCTAGCTCTCCCTGCACCAACGTGTCGCTATCCACTTGACGCTCCCCGGCCCAACCTGCACAACATGCCACGCGGTTGCTGCAACTGTCATTGGTACCAGGTAGTGACAACAGAGGAGAGGTACGGGTGGACTACATAACGGCCACCTTGTTAGCTACTTAGTGTACATGGCAGCTGGCAAGGCACAGCCTCCCCGTGCGGTGGCCTCCTCTTAACTTCCAAGGCACAAATGGTCCCAGATTCCCCACCTGCAAGTGTTCCCAGCCAGTATTGACAGCCACATGTTCAACAAACCTGGACCTCACATGCAGCCGCCTGGCGAGAGGGATGAGGCGCACCATGCAGTATTGCGACCGACCCACCGGTTCGGCTGCATGGATGGACGCCTTGTCCTCGCGCCCGTTGGGCAGCCTGGACCTACAGCCAGCCAAAGGCCCCCCAGCCCACACCACCTTACCAGCGCGGTTAACAGCCTTGATAGGAGCTGGCAAAGTCATCCTGCTAGCTGAGTGAACGAGGCTTGGCTCTCCTGAAGGGTATAACCTCATGCGGAAGACGAGGTGGCAACCCGTGCCGGTAGGGGGAAGCAACCTTGCCACTTGAAGGTAGATGCAGGTTCCAGAAGCAGGTGCCGTCAGTGCCAGGATCGTCTACCATGCAACCAATCTCACCAGAACATAACCGCCCTGCCCTGCCTAGGGATGATGTGAAGACCGGGGGACTCTCGGCTGCCCCCTCCCTCCTGCTGTGCATGCTCTGCCACCTGCCCCGCCGCGCCACCGGGTGTCCTGGGCGGCGCCGCGGGGTGGTTGTTGCTGCCGGCCACGCACGCCTCCAGCGCTCTCTGGCGAGGGAAGCCGCTGCTGCGGGGGAAGAAGGTGGTGCCTCCCGCCTCCACATCGCTGCGGCCAGCCAGGGGTGGGTATTGGAGACAGGTAGGCAGTGGCAGCGGCGGCATGGCAGTCAGGCTCATGCAGCGAGTCCAGGTGCCCTCCTGGAGAGTGTAGAGTGATACATGCCGCCCTACAGCCATTATTTGGTTCCGAATGAAAGGCAGTGGCGATGCTCCCTTTTCGTCGGTCAAGGCGCCTCTACAAGAGGTTGGTAAGGACGAAAACCAAGCGGCAGGCACCCTGGCAGCAGGCTAGTTGGCAATATGCATACGCTTGGGGTCTCTATCGTCAATATAGGTATGCTTAGGGACTAACGTCAATACATGCCTACCCACCTGAGGTAGACCATGATGGTGGCTGCTCTCCTGGCGCAGTCCCCGGCCTTGTTGTCGTAGTGGGGGGCGTAGAAATCACCCTCGTGGTACCTGCAGGCATGCTAAGTAGGTAATGAATAGACTTCCGAATAGGGTGCTTGCTGTCAAACGACATCACGTGCAGCACACCTACACAGAACTAGAAAGTGTGTCACTTAGCCGGCATGGGTACCATCTGTCCCTCACACATACCATGCCCTTTAGCTGGGAAGCTGCGCCCCAAAACCACCTACGCCCTGCATGTGATGGAGCACACGTCTCCATCCGAAGACGTCCCCATGCAGCCAGCCAGCCAGCCAGCCAGCCAGACTGCCTGCCCCCCGCACCGCACAATCTGTGTTGCCTCCCCCAGCTCCAGCGGCTTGCGGCCCTTCACCCGGCACCCCAGGTCCGCCAGGTGCTGCACCTTGGCGTCCAGCTGGCGCGAGACGGGCCCCGCGGCCAGCTGGCCGGTGATGAACATGCCCCAGGAGGTGCGGAGGGGGGTCTGGTCGCCCACCGACACACGGCTGCGCTGGATGAGCGGCCCGGCCAGGTCCTTCAGCGCCTGGAGCAGCAGCAGGCGGCAGCGGTGGGCCCACGGAGTGACTTGCAGGCAGGCAGGCAGGCAGGCAGGTGGGCGGGCGGGCAGGCGGGCTATATAGGTTATAGGTTATATAGGTTACATAGCTTATAGGTTCCCTTGGCCCCTCAGACCATAGGCGCCCAGCAGGCGACAGCAACAAAGCTGAGTGCCGCCAGACGCTCCGCCTCCACCTGACACTCTTGCGGGTCCAGGAAGCCGTCCATGGCCAGGATGCACGGGTCCTGGCTGATCTGGAGCAGCATGGGGGAGTCATGCAGTACCAACCCCGCCAGCTTACCCTGCAGTACGAGGGTACATAGGCAGCACCCTCGCCGTGCAGCTCCGGGAGAGTGCCAAACCAGTGCTTACACTCCCTGCCCGGCTTTACGGCAAAACGTGACAATATGCCTCATCTGCCAGTGAAATCAGGAAGAGTACGCAGAGGGTCAGCCGCAGACAGTCTGCTTTCTGGACCCCCAAGCGGCTGCCCTTCCTGCCAAGGCGGAAGAGCTGTAAGCAAGGCAAGGAACCCAGCACATACAACCCGAAGCAAAGGGCAGGCGGCAAGTCAGTGGCCAAGTGCAGCTGGCGCATTGGCTCAATCACAGCCCAACTGCCTAGCGAATGAAAGAACACTCCACCTGAAAGTGAGCAGTCACGCCTTCAAAGCATACTTCTACCTCCACAACCACCTCGTCGCCGTCAGTCTGCTGTGATCGAAGCTCTGCCAAGGGAAGCACGGCTGCCAGACCTGCATGTAAACCATTTTCCGAGTTTGCCCGTGGTCAACATGCCTGTCATAGTGATGCAATGAGAACACCAGGATGGATGGCCTGGTGCTGACATGGTGTCTGGCAGGCTATTCTTGGATCCCGTCAGGCGTCCGCTGATTGCCTACAGGTTGGTGGATGTCTCAAAACAACGTGCACCAATGACGCTGCACGCCCCCGTCTAGCGCTTGCTCACCCCAGTCTGGCTGATCTGCAGCGAAGGCATGGCTGAGCCATTCCCGCCGGTGGAAGTAATTGCTGCTGCGGCCCCCGCCTGCCATGCCCCCAACACTTATTCGCACATCTACACGGAACTCAGCGCAGACTGCAAGCTGGCTCCACCGCTTGTCTCTCGCCAGGCTGGGGCACTGCATAGTTGCGGGCAAGGTGCGACAGCAATGTTGGTGTGCACAACATACAGACACGGAGGACCCTCTGTGCAGCATGGTATTGCAAAATGGCTTAGTCAGTAAAGACGCTTTGGTGTCCTTCGGCTTACCCCCCTGCATCACACACTTCTGGCAGCATTGGCTTGTAAGCGTCACAACCAGTCAGCGCCAATTGACAGCCACGCATGTATCGCCATCAATAACCCTCACCCCAAGAAAAAGAGACATGGCCGGAGATCCTTTCGCATGCGACCCCTCCCAGCAAAACTGCCTGCAATCAGATAGGTTAGTAGGCAAGTGGGCGCACTATACACAGAACTTGGTGTATTGAGCGGGCGCAGTACCTGAGTAGTACAATTCCAATCAGCAGGAGAGAGTGGCTGCAATGACAGCACAGAGCTGCCGTCTTACCATTCCTGGGTCCCTGCGATAGTGGCACAGCCATGCGGGACAGAGCATGAGGGCATGGAGAACCGAGGGGACAATGCCATGCATTGCCGCTGGTGCGAACCCTTGGCCAGGCTGGAGGGCGAGGCGGCAGCCAGCAGCTCTGGGATGGGAAGTGCCCATCGCACTGTTCCTGCATGTGGGGAGCAGCAGCAGCCCGCGCATGGGTCTGTCTTGCTGGGTTGCAGGCAAGCATCAAGCACTACGGTCGCACCCAGGATTGTGGCAGCTGCCAAGCTGGCTGTCCACTACTTGCCTCCACAGGTCTCTACGGTGCCCCTGCTGGGCTGGTGAGACTCCTCAGCCTTGAGCCAGGCGCTGGCACTGCAGCAGCCGTCAGGGCAGCTCTCAGACGCAGCGTGTTGGCGGGGCTCCTTGCGGGACCCAGCCACCCTGCCCCCTGGGGAGATTGTGTTACCCATGTACTGGCGCCTAGGCACGGTATATGAGTGGCAGGCGGGTTGCTCCCTGGGTGGCACATGGATCAGGACCATGGGCTGCGCATGACGCGCAGCATGAAGGCGCCGAGACGGCGCGCTGGAAGCCGGAGTGAAGCAGCCTATTCACAATGGCGCAACCCTGATGAAAGTCGCGTCTGGAACACAGGAAGCAGTTTAGCCCACCATCTCACTGTCGAACCCGCCTCGTGTGTAAATCCTGTCTTAGGTCCAAGGAAGGTTCCTGATCGCCGGCATTCAAAGACCAATCGTCCCCTTGCTTGAATAAAACTAGCAGGTTTTCAAAATGTGGGATCTTGTTGCTACTGCCGCTGCTGGGCTGCACGCTGGTGCAGGTAAGGCGGACTTTGGCAAACAGACCTGGTTCCAGGCTAACATCTGGACCTCCACCCAACTGTGTGTTTACCCTCACTCGTTTGCAGGTCTAGCTTGTGTGGCCGTGGAGCACCCTGCTGGCTTGGAGACAGGTGTGTGGCCTGGAGCCCAGGGGCACGAGCTGGTGTCCTGGTCTGCCCTCCCGTCGTGCCTGCTGCACTGGCTGGTTTCGCAGTCGAACTACTCAGCTTAAGAGCAGTGTATTAGTGCGCACAGGTGTTGGCGAATACTGGGCTCTCTTCCCCAAGAGCTCGACCCGCGGCCTGACCCTGTCTAACGTGCTCTCCGTCGCCTCTTTTGGAGCCGCCCTGGGCGCCTACTTCTCCGGTGAGATCTTGGGAGCGTGAGAGCCAGCCAATGCCTGACCTAGCAGGCTGGCGGCTGCCTGAGCCAGGCCTTGGTCGGGTGAGCATACGTTCCCCTAGCAGCTGGGCGATATTGTGCGCGGTTAAGAAAGGACGGCAGACGTCCTCAGCTGACCTGAGCACGGTGTATCTACCAAGCTTTGGGTGAATAAACTCAAGGCGTCCACCCGACCTGACCCCTGCAGTGCCTGAGGGCGAGCGGGATCCGGCTTGGATCACCGCTGCAATCATGGCTGGAGCTGCCATCCCATACAACCTGCTCATCCTGACGCCCACCAAAACAGGTGGGTGGGAAAGTACGGCTGGATAGGAGACATGTGACTTGTGACTGCGTGCATTCCCTGACAGCTAGAAGTGGTCTTGCGCCTACAGTCCTGTCACCAAGCTTGTCACGTGGGATGAGCATGTCCTGAGTCAAAGGGTGCTTGCGTGTGAGAAGGGAGGGATAAGCAGCCTGCCAGACGAGTGTCTACAAGGAAGGTGCAATCGTCTTGCCATCCAAAGGCGTCACCCATGGGGCATGTTAGGTGAAGTTGTAACAACTGGGACAGAGTTGTCGAGGGCTTTAGAGGTGTTCCTTGAGCTGTCCTACCCTTCATGCCCTGCAGTGATTGACGAGCCCACCTCCCTGGCCAAGCCGTTGGCGGAGCGCGAGAGCTGGCTCAAGTCCTGGGCTTGGAAGAAGACGGCCGGGGTGGCGGTCAGCGGTAAGTGGCTGCTCTGGCGCCCTCGGTATTACTTTTGGCGAGGTTGCACAACAAGAGCGGCCTTTCCCAGCCTGGTGTTCCCTCTTGAGCATCTATTACGGTGCTTCCGTATGACTGAAATGCGTGTGCAAGTAAAGTTGGGCCTGGGCGTCTTGTAACACCATATTCCATACCTTACACATGTCCTGGATTCAACCCTTCATAATCCTACTGCCACCCATGTGGATCTCTTGTGCAGCATCCAATCCCGTGGCGTTCCCTGTGCAGGCGCTGCGTTTGTGGCCATGCTGCTGGTGCTGGGTACCCAGAGGGACGAGGGCAAGGCGCTTACAGGCCGCCGCTTCTAAGCTGCTGCTGCCCCGCCTGGCTACCTTTTCCCATTGTTGCTATGTTGTTGCCGCTGGGCCCTGATATCGCGCTAGTGCCTTCTCCTGTAACCACTTGTGCCTGCTGCTGACGGTTGAACGAGCGAGAAGGCCCGCAGTAAGCAAATACTTCTACAAGGGATCTAGAGCGTCTCATGGCAGTTCATGCTCAGGAAGACTGCCCTTCTTTGAAGGCCCAGGCACGGTCACCGCAGCAGGGGAGGGCCGGGACCCGTTTGTGATATGCAGCGCGCCATTTCGCAGCGCATGTCTGCTGCCATTCGCAGGGCTGTCCTATTGCCTGGGAAGGCTAGACGTCATGCCTGCACAAAGTTATCAGCTTGCATGATGCCCGTGGACAGGAAGCAGGGCATCCAGTGAAATGCCATACCTGCTACAGCAGAAAAGAACTATTCTTGAAAACTTTGTGCTATTACAGAGGCATCTCACCACCTACACCAACTGTGCTAATGCCTGTTACAAGTTAAAATGGGCTATCCTTGCCGTCAAGGCTGAACCAATGCGAATTACACTGTTTGGACTACCTGCCACCCCATCATAACCTTCCTAACTGCGCAAAGGCGGAGCAGCTCAAAGAACAATATACCACTATACCCATAAGTCAACCCCTGTTCGCACTACCTGCCACCCATGCTAGTATACCCGTAACTCCTCTCTGATCGCACTACCTGCCACCCTTATTGAATAACTCGGGCTCATTCTGCATCCAGACCTGTCAGTCCAGTCCTGTCCAGCCCAGCTCTACTCCCTGTTGCACTACCTGCCACCCACGCTAATAACATTGCCTGCCACCCCTACTTAAGTCACAACCTACCCTAACTGCGCAGAAGGCGGAGCAACTCAATGCACAACAACATTGCTGCTGTCAGCAACTAGCAACATGTCCACAAGCTTCAACTGAACTGGCTTTTACTGAACATTGGGCAGCAGTGCGCTCAATCAACCAGTCGAGGCACCACAGCAGAACTCCGCAGCCTACAATGTCTGTTCCAGAAGGAGCAAGCTCCCACCGCAGCCAGCGGTCACCTCAAGGGCGCGGGAGACGCCAGGGGGCTCTTCCCCGCGGGGCTGCCTACCAGCAGCAGCTTGGGTGCCGGCTTGGACGAGGTGGAGGACGCAGGCGAGGGCGCCGCAGCGCCGCAGCCTGCCGCACCAGGCTTGGGCGACAGCAGGGGCACCGCGCTGCCTATGGACGCTGACCGGGAGAAGCTGCTGCGGCGGTTGTTGGGGAGCTCAGCCAGCGGAGAGAACAGCGGGTTGTTGGGGCTGCCCAGGTCGGCGGCAGCAGCTGCGGCGGCTTCTGTGACAGCGATGGGCAGCCGTGGGCTGGGGCCCACAGACCTTCGCCTGCAGATGGTGACCCGACAATCGTAAGCCCGTGCTTCAGCGTACTGTGAGTCTGACCCAGGGTCGTTTTCCAAGCTCCCAGGTACCCATAGCGCACTGAACAGCCTCAAGCATCGACCATCTGGGTTGCATGGCTCACAACAGCCGGTGGTGTAATCAGAGGCCAGCTTACCTGTTGCCAAGGCTGCCAAGAGGCGAAGGCAGGGCCCCAGCGCGGCCGCCAGCGCCCGCCTTGGGGGAGTTCTGCGGGCGGGCAAGCAAGCAAGCAGGAGGTATCTCCTAGCTGCGGTGCTTAGCGAATGATAATGGTCAATCCTGTCGTCCAACCCAAGCCAGGCCTCAGTTCATACTGAGCAGAAATACCCGGTGACATAACCTTGGATGTAAGGGAAGAGTGTGTCAAGTCATAGAGGAGGGCTAACAGGTCGCACATGGCAGCCATATCCTTTGCAATGAAACTGCAAGCACTCCCTATCTACCTGCCTGGATCATAAGCCAGACAAGCCCTACAGCATAACCATGTCCAGCTCTGTCAGTACACTTCACCCCTGCCGCCCCTCTGTTCGCATTGCCTGCCAACCACAACATCGGCTCCCAGTAGAGCCTTGCCTGCACACCCCCGCAGCCCACACCATGCCCCGGCTACCTTCAGGCGCACTCGGTGCCACTGTGCCTGCGGCCCTGCCTGCGCTGTCTACCAGCAGCAGCAGCAGCCATCTCGTCCCCCACTCCACCCGCCCTCCACACAGGGACACAAGCACACACACATGCACAGACCTGCACCGCGTTGATGAGCTTGCTGACCTCGTCCGCCATGCGCCTGTACTTGGCCACACGCACCACCTCCTCGCTCAGCTGCATCTTCAGACCCTCAAACTCGCCGCGCAGACCCTTGGCAGCCTGCAGGGGTTGGCCACGGCGGCACACGGGCATGGAGGCAGGCAGCACTTGCCCCCCTCATCCTTCCCAGGGCCTGGTCAAGGTGCACAGCTGCTGGGTGCAGGTGGTCCCATCAAGCGGCGGCCGCGGTGTCGCAGCCATGTACCCGATCAGGATACCCACACCTCACCAAGCCCAATGGGGTGAGCCGCCACTGTGGTCCCCCGAAAGATCCAGCAGCCAACTGGCAGCCAGTATGGCAGTCCTATACGTGCGCACCCTCCGCTCCGGCAAACCCACATCCAGCCTCAAACCCCCCACGCCACTGCTAGCAGAGCCCAGCTGCCCACGCCACCCCCTCCTGGCGCTGGAGCCCGCTCACCCACCTGGTAGAGCTCCTCATTCTCTGCCTGCAGCCGCCGCTCCGCCGCCTTGTGCCGCCGCCGCTCGTCCTCCGCGCTGCGCTGCGCCCGCCGCAGCTCCGCGCTGCTGGCATCCCGCGCCAGCAGTGCCTCCTGCCGGCCCGCCCGCTCCTCCTCCAGCTCCTGGGGCATGCGGGGTATGATACGGGGTAAGGAAGCGCCACTGGCGGGCGAGGGTGGATGTTATTGCACTGCCGCAGCGGCACGGCGGCTGTTACCGGCTGGCTTGCCAAGTACCAGCCAGAGGGTGCGAGCAGCTGGTGCAACCTTAGGACCTTGTGCACGGCAGCGCGCATGCGGTGCCGCGCAGCAGGTAGGGCGAGTGCCGTTGCTACCATTACATCTCATGGACAGCACGCATGCTGAACGCTGCCTGCAGTGCTGAGGTGTGTCACCGAGAGCCGGACCCCCCCGCAAAAGGGACCCGCCAAGCCGCTGACCAACCCACCTTGCGGAGCTGCCCCGAGTCGTGGCGCTCCCTGGCCAGGTCGGAGGCGGCCTCCTGCCCCTGCCGCTGTAGCAGGTGCGCCGTCTGCTCGGCCTCCAGCAGCTGCGCTGTGAGGGACTCCATCTCCTGCGGGCCACACAGCATGGCACGGCACAGCATTGGACGCAGGCTGGCTGGGCGGCCTGGTGTGGCCAGCAGCATAGGCTTGCAGGCATCCCTGCAGCCAGCCCTGATGGCTATACGGGCAACTAAAAGCCTCAGCATGTGTAGCAAAGGCCTTTCAATATAGGAACCTCTTCCTCATACTCCAGTAGCACTTGAGAAACCCGCACAGCCCAGCGTGGGTGCAAGCAACCAGTCCACCTCAGTTGGTCGGTCGCCACACCTGCCGAAGCTGTGCACCCTCCTCCTCCCGCATATGGCGCTCCTGCATGGCATGGGATGCAGGGTGGGGGTGCAGGGAACACATTAACAACGGCTTGGAATTTGCCAGTCCCGCGCAACCTGGAGGCCCAGGGTCGCCCCTGTGGCACAGCAAGGTTCTGACACAGCTTGAAGGGCACAAAATGGCTGGTCCTGTGCATACTGATGGCTTGCAATCATATCAGTCGTCCGCCCCAGCCACCACGTCGTCCGCTGAGACAACTTTGGGGGATCACCTGCTCGTAGGTCTCCCTCAGCTGCGCAAGCTCGTTGGCCAGGCCCTGGTTGTCTGTTCGCAGCCCCACAGACTCGTCAGTCAGGCGAGCAACCGTGGAGCGGGCCTCAGCCAAATCCTGTAATGCCACAAGAAGTCACGAGGAGCAATGACGGGCTTGCATAGCGGAGGCAAAAGGCTACACCGCAAACTTGAGTTTCATGGACCCCAGTAAAGGTGGCCCAACTCTGCATGCGTGCCCCATGCATCCCGTGGTGGTATTGGTTCGACAGGCTGTCTTGCAGCGCACCTTCTTGGCAGCGGCATGCTCCCCTTGCAGCTGTGAGATGGCGGCATTGCTCTGGTCAAACACCGTCTCCAGCCGTGCATTCCGTTCCCGCAGCTCCGCAACAGTGTCTTCTGTCTGCAGGAGGAGAAGGGACCCCAGGGAGAGTGTCATCCCTCGCCGGCCAGCTCAGACTTCTAGCGCTAGGACCACGACTTAGATGGCAGAGACCACAGGTACCTGCGCCAGTATCCTGCGTCTAATTGATGACCGCCTGATGGGGCCTGCCGGCTGCATGGAACAGCTCCAAACAGCCTCTAACTGCCCAAGCACTTCTGTACCGGCACCCGCACTCCATTGATCTTCTTCTACCTACAACTGCCCCCGCGTTCGGCACCCAATTGGCGTGGCCAAACCTCGCACCCGCAAGCACCACCCTCGCTCCGCAATACCCCTCCCCCCACCTGCCGCAGCTGCTCCCGCAGCGCCGCCTGCTCTGCTGTGTGCAGCGCCTCGGCGCCCGCCGCCAGCTGCGCCCGCGCCTCCTCCAGCAGCCTCGACAGCCGCACATTCTCCAGCTGCAGGGCGCGCATGTCGCCCTGGGTGTCCTCGTTCACCACAGCCTGCACCATGCGGGTAGATGAATGTTGATCTACAATTGTGACTGGTGGGCCAGGGGCTATGCAGTGCACGAGAGTCAGCCGGGACGACTGCATGCGCCTGCTGGTGACCACCCATAACTTGCTGGCTTGTGGGGAGAAGACCATGTGCTGCACATCCCACCATTCAGGCCACCTCTGGCTCGGGCTCCATCCACACCTTGTCTCAGGCAACGCTGGAACATCAGTCACTTCACTGCCAGGCCTCCACAAGTACCAGACCTTGTTCTTAATCTTCTTGGCCCCCGCAGCAAAGAGCAGTGTGCTGTGCGTCTCCTGCGCGCTCTCTGCCGAAGGGCTGACGTTGGCGATGATGCATGTCTTGCTGTTGCCGCCCAAGGACTCCTGCACCCAAGGATTCCATGCCCGTATTGCCCGAGCTTTCAGTGGACCAACAGCTGTATATTCCAACTGACAGGAGCCCCCAGTGTCTAGCTCATCACACACCCTGTGCAACGCATAAGTGCTCGCACATGGACAGGCGGGGGCAGAGTGAGAGCACGAGTGCAACGAAGGCCATGGGTGTCACTAGAGTGAGCAGCTGCTGGCGGCTGCCTGACCAGCCACCTGCAGGAGGAAGGTGAGGCGCGAGTCTCTGTAGGGCACGTGCGTGGAGGGGCGCTTCTGGCGCTCCACCAGCGCAGAGATCACGCGGCCCAGCGTGGTCAGGCTCTTGTTGATGCTCTGCGCCTCCGTGAGCCGCTCCCCCGTCGCCCCGCTCTTGCCCACACGCTCGCTGCCTGCAGCGCAGCCAATGCGGCGTTAGCTGGAACGCTACTGTGACCTTGGGGCCCGAAAGAAAAGCGCACTGGAGGTACAGTACCCAACCCGACTGAGGCTGGAGAGGGTCCACGTGCTGGCCGCAGCCGCACCGGAGGCAAGCGTGAGCAAACCCTGGCATTCCCAGCAAGGCTGCACCATTCATGATGCGTGCAGGCAACCCGGCAACCGGGCATGATGCTACCACCGCTGCTGCCGCTGTAGCAAGACTTACCTGCCAGGTCAATGAGGTTGAGCTTGGAGTACTTCACATTGGTCAGACCACTCTCTGCCCGCTCGTGCGCCTCGATGGTGCAGGTAAACACTGCAGTACACGCTTTAGCTTATCTTGCAGCAAGGACGTCGAGCATGGGCGACACCTTTCAAGCACAAGTCTATCATGCTGGGATGAGCTTTCAGGACATCCACCGTGGCTGTACGCCTGTGGGATCCACACTCCCGCCAAGTGCACAACACATGAAGCCGGGGGGGCCGCACTAAACAAGCGGCAGGCACTCCTGCTACCTGAGTGTGACCGGCTGGACTCGTGGTTCATCTTGGTCTCAGCCATGTGCCGGTTGGCGCTGCCTTTCGCCATCAGGGCAATGACGTCGTCAGCTGCACAGCGCAGCACACCAGGACCAGCAGCTGCTTTCAACGTGCATGCAAGGCAAACTTACGAGCCAACAGTGTGAGGACAGACCACCGGCAGACATCATATGGTGTGTAGCTCACTGGCCATTGCTGGTACTTGTGCATGGTAGGCGTGGTTGGCACTGCACCATACACAAACTGTAAGCAGACGTGACAGGTCTCGGTATGAACACAGGCAGGGAGATTGCAGGGCCTGGACCTACCATTGACCACATAGGTCTCTGAGAGGTCCTCAACATAGACTCCCCGCTTGATGTCGCCATCCCTGACGTTCAGCCCCGAGGAGGTTGGCCGCAGCAGGTCTGTGATGACCTCATTGTATATCTCCAGGAAACTGCAGCCCAGGGGTGGCAGTAGTGAAGCTGACGGGTGCTTTCGAGAGATGCTTAGCAGCACAGCCACAAGGCACTCGGGTGCATCTTCTACAGACAGCTATCATCCACTGCTCAGAGCCTGAAGTAGGCGTTGCGGGTACATGTTACTGATAGCGGGCACAAGGTGGCGCAGGTGAAGTACACATGGCTGCACAACACACCCAGATCTGAGGAAGGTACCATCCCAACACCCCCACTACCATGATTCACCCACGAGGATTGCCCATTGCAAGGTCCTGAAGGCGGGTGGCACTTACCTGCACTTGACCGAGTAGCGTAACCGGTCCAGCCCTTTCTCGTGCTCCTCATCGCTGATGCGCTGGAACAGCTGCTCAAAGACGCGCAAGATGAGGCCGCACTGCAAGCAGGTAGATGTGATGACAAGGAGGTTGGCACCTATAAGTTCAATGGGCTGGGACAGGCTACTTGCTGCCCAGCGCTGCACAGCGTTGCACACTGTGTTGCTCAGGCGCGTGCAGCAATATGCAAGTCTAGGTTTCAATCGGCTTGTTCTGGGCGGTGCGGCCGACATGAGAACGCCCCACACGTCGTATCCATGACCCTCCTCAGTTACTGCCTCGACACCTGTTTGCTGAGCTGGCCATCATCATCCCGGGCTGCCGTGCCCTGCATGGTGTACGTCTTCCCAGCCCCTGTCTGTCCATACCTGCACCACGCAGCAACGTGACATTGGGCTTGGGCTCCGGAAAACTCTGGCCTGCCGCGGGGGCTGGGGAAGCAGCGCAGCTGAGCCAGCAAGGCACCAGCAGTGCGTTGTGAGCCAAGCAGAGCGGAGGGTTCCTTACCTTTCATGGCAAAGGTTAGCAAGCTGATCAACAACATGGTGTCCCTTCCCACCCAGTGTGCAGCCTGTAACCCCCACAACAACCAACTCACGCAAAGATGGAGCTGTTGAAGCCTGCCATGCAGTTGTCCACCACAGCCTCGCCGGCAACTGCAAGCAGGGAGGCACCAACCCAAGAAATTCGGCAAAATGGAGCATCTGGGAAGAGGGCAGTACAATATCAGCATCGGAGAAGCAGCAGCTTCCCCAAGCTTCTCCCAGGTGGATGGCCCAGGCAGCCTCCCCTCCTTCCTTTGTAAGGAATGACGGCCTCAAGCCTTGTTAGGGAAGCATTTGCATGGCCTATGATGTTTACATCATGGCCTGAATGCAAAGCATGCCACCCTGCTGTGCCCGCTGTGTCCAGCGGCGCCACCTTCCCAAGTGAAGCGCCTGCCTCTCCCTGTGCCTCACCTTTGTAGACATCCTCCTGGCTGGTTGAGCTGCCTAGCACATAGTCGTAGGTGCCAGTGAAGGGCTCTGGGCGGTTGGGGTCTGTGAGCATGACAGTGTGGGCACCGATGCTGGTCACACACTGCTTGCTGCCCGCCTCCCTCTGCTCCCTCTCATTGAGCGGCCGCACCCTCACAATGACCTGCACCGCACTGACCGTCCTGTCACAACAGGTAGGGCAACCACCTCCCTGGAGAGCCTAGCGTACAGGAAGTCAAACCCCAGCTGGTTATATGCAGAACTCCGCCCCTGTCTTGGTGTCAATCAGGCTCTCTAGCACCTCGCGCCTTCTATCCCGAATGACGGATGCAGGCTGGGCGAGGGAGCACAGTCCCATTCCCTACAATAGAGGTCTGGACGCCCCTGAGTAATACCCAGTACACACGGCACAACACCAACGCCAAGGTGCATGAGCTGCATGTGGGCGTAAGGGAGCCCCTGCTGTCAAAAGCTAGCGCGGCAGCACGCAGGGTGGGGGACTGGACTTGTTCTGCAGGAGCCTCCCTCGCCTTGACATTGTCTGCGCTGCGTGCCGTGTCCTCCATGTTGAGCAGCTCCTCAAAGTCGCCGCTGACGCTCTCGCTGGTGAAGCTGCTGGCTGCACCCCCACGGGAGGACATGCAGCGCGGTGAGGAGGGCTCGCTGCCGCCCTCCCTGCCGCCACCGCCGCCCCTCCCAAGCCTGCTCCCGCGGCTGCCGGCGTCCACGCGGGACTGGGTCCTCGAGCGTGTGGCAGGGGCCGCAGAGCGTGGAGTGCCCGAAGGGGCTGGCGTCACTGCGCTGGGGCGCCCGCTGCCCTGCTCGGCACAGCACTTGGTTGCTGCGAGTCTATACCTTTCAGGGTCTAGGGCTTCTCATATAGGTCAGCCGTTCCAGAAGGCAGGCTGCAGCCCATCCCCTGCCTTTCAGGGTACACATGGCTGTGGCCGCTGCACAGAGGACTCACCTGCCGAGAGGGGGTGGCCCTTGGAGGCTTGTACGGCGTGGGCTTGTGTGCCCTGCTAGACGTGGCTGTGTCCACTGAACCCCTACTCAGTTGCGACTCAGCCCCGTCATCACGCCCCATCCTGGGCAAGTCAGATCTACAGCCTGCAGACCCTGCGCCTCTTCCAGGACATTCAGCGAGTATGTGTCATAGGTGTTGAATTCGTGACACAATACAGCTTCACCTGTCACCAACCCGACATCATTTGAGCAGAGCATGAAGAGCAGGGACAGCATGATGCGTACCTCGGAACAGACTACCTTGGCTTGTGCCTTAGACTTTCTGGCGATAATCCGTGAAGTCCCAATGACTCGGTGGTGTTTGGCAAGGTGCTCCCCTGGCAGCTTCACTACATGCCTGCCGGCATGTAGCCCCATAGCCCTGTTATCGAGGCGGCAGGCTGCGTGTGAGTCCCATTCCTCTGTACAGTCAGGCTGGGCAGCAACGCTGTGCCAGTAGAGCCTGTGCAAGACTGGGTTTAACTGCTACCTTATTGCAGGCAGCACCCCAGCCCGGCCCTCCAGTAGACTCACCCCAGCACAACTAGCGCCTAGCAGGCGGCAACTGCTAGGGGTGGTAGTGTCCGCGCCGCTGCTGCTGGAGGCCTTGCAGGGTCCTTCTGTACCCGGTGCGCTGGCGGCAGAGCAGGCGGAGGCACGCTTCCTGACGCCAGCGCAGCAGGCAGCAGTGGATGCAGCCTTTAATAGCACAATGACCAAGGGCAAGGTGGGTGGTCCAGACGGCAACGGGGATAAAGCACTTAGAGGGCTGCTCTGCGGGAGTAGAGCAGAGGCTGTGCAAGGGTGCCTGGAGTGGTGGCCCCTTGCTGTTGACGGCTATGCAGCCTGGCCTGACCCGTGCAGCACGGAACCTGGCAAGTGCTGTGTGCAGGCCCCCGTGTGCTTACGCCTGGTCTTCCATGACTTTGGACCCCATCGAGCTTCAGTAGGGGGCGGCGGCCTCAATGCCAGCATACAATTTGAGCTAGATCGACCAGAGAATTTTGGGCTCAAGCGCGGCTGGTAAATAATTGTAACATTGTGTGCCGCTTATTTCCACTCATGACGCTTGCCGTGCTTGGACAGTTGCTTTATCGGCAATGGACAGAGCCCATGGAGGCAAGGCATACATCTTGTAGAGGCATGGGTAGTTAAAAGGCCCGCTTTCAGGGTTTTAATCCAGACTCTTGCAAAACACGCAGGCTGCTGAACTTGTTGCAGGAGGGTGATTCAAGCGACGATGGCGAAGCTGAAGGGCACAGCAGCAGAAGGGGCAGTTTCATACGCGGACCTGGTAGCGCTGGGCGGTGCACATGCAGTCAGGATGACAGGCGGGCCCACAATCCAGGTCCCTGTAGGTATGTCAGCGACACATTCCCGGCAATTTCCACAGGAACCCTGACTGCACGCACAGTGATGACCAGCTGGGTTGTAGCACATGCAATGCAAGCTTGGCATTGCTCAGGCCTGGATGCCAGAAATCCCCAAGTGAATGGTGGTTCAGCGTTGCTTTGGGGTTGTAGTCCTAGGCAACATGATGATGGTTGTGAATAACGCAGATACCATGAAACGAGCAGAACAGCTTGCCCTTGTTAGATGTGCACCTCATGTGTACCATCCCAGGTGCATGCCGCTTGTGTAAATGAGCGATCCATGCATCCATCTCGCTCCACTCACTGGGCGAATGGATGCAGGGCGGAGGGATGCATTGGAAGCGGACCCGGTCGGGCGCATGCCGCCTGAGGACGCGTCAGCGGTGCAGCAGCTGGAGATATTTGCGGAGGCGGGCCTGTCGCCGCGAGAGTTCTTGGTACTGTGCGGGGGCCACACGGTGGGTTTGTTGCGTGGGAGAGGAGCTGCTGCATGGGTTAATACAAGGCAGGCAGGGCAAGGACCCCCGCCGCAGGAAGCTAGCTGATGATGCATGACTGTGGCGATGTGGGAAGCCCACAGCTCGGGGGAACTGTGTCACAGGTCCCATCAGCGCAAGTAACTTGGCCGTTTCACTCCCACCGGTGTGCCCTGCGTACTGCTTTTGAAGGAGGTGGTACCCGCCACCATGTCTCAAGTCACCCCTTGCAACTGTCAACCCCACTGTCCTGCACCACTTGCTACTCGAGTGACATGTGTTTTCAATACCAAGTCCGCAGCCAGTGATGCCTGGTGGCTTCTTTGTGTGCTTGCAGCTGGGCGGCAAGGGGTATGGTGACCCGCTGGCCTTTGATAACACCTACTACACCACTCTGCTGCAAAAGCCCTGGGCCGACAAGAGCAACTCGATGAACCAGCACATCGGTGAGCCGTCAAGTCTCTGGTCCTGCATGTCTGCTATGGTATGGGAAGGGGCTTTGATATTGATCTGTGCATCTTACCGCTCCCGTGCTGCTTGCCTATCCACCCCCCGGCATGCTATGGAGAATGAGGGCTAGAGCATTCCAGGGCATGCGGCCGTGCTTGCCGTTCCTCCGGACCCAGCTGAGCTAGCCCTCGGATTGCACTACCTGCCACCATGAAGAGAATTGTGCTGGGCCAGCCTGCTTTTCCTGGTGCAGCTGTGCGTGTGTTTGGGCGCACATTTCTCGTCACAGGCCTTGCCAGTCTTGCACTGGGCTCCCGCAGTCTCTTATAAGCAGTCGGAAAGCCACCATTGCACTGCAGGTATCCCCACTGACCACGTGCTCCCGGAGGACCCCACCTGCCTGCCTATCATCAAGGAGTATGCAGCTGACCAGGGCTTGTTCTTCCGTGACTTTGCCACTGCCTATGTTAAGGCCACCAGCTTGGGGGTGGAATGGGTGTGAGCATGCGCATGCGCAGGACTGTGCACAGCAGTGGATGTTAGCGGATGTGGACGGAAGTTCTAGCAGACCAGTGCATGCGTATCGGTAAGCTAGATGATTGGCTGTTTCCTGACCGTGTCCCTTGAAGTCGAGCTTGTCATGGCAAAACGTGAAGAGAAGCTAGACCGGGCAGGCTGCCTTGGCTAGCTGCCCATTAGTGATGTTGACACAAGCATTGTGTCCTCGCTTATAGCATCCGTGTGTGGGTGATCTGTCGGCAGTGGTTTGAGGACGTAAGGGACAGGTTGATATGTAAGCCTGGCGGACCTTCTCAGTCGTCTGGGCAACTGCCGTGATCACTCAAGTGTGCGAGAGTGTCTCAGCGAGGAGTTCGCATAGCACGTATGCGCTGCCACACACCATACCCTTCGTGATGCTGCACTTACAAGTCAAGCCTGTTGTGCAGGCCTCGAGACTCGCGTATCATCTAGGTCCGACATGCCGAGCTGGCAGTCCCGGCTATGTCTCTGCCTACTGGCAACAACAGCTCTCCAGAGCTTAAGTTGTTTGGCCTGGGAAACAAGGGAGCAGGCCCAAGCCGAGTCTGCCAGGCTCAAACCACTACTTGAGCGAGCCCTGCAGGGCAACCAGGCAAGCAAGCAAGCGCCGTGTGAAAAGAGTGGCCGAGCAGCGACAGACCATCCTGTACAAAGTAGCTGAGCTACGGAAGTGGTTTTTGTGTTCCTTGAGCGTGCTTGGCCTAGTGAAAGAATTGTTAGAGGCCATTGCTTTTTTGACAACACCAAGCGCTCGAACCCCTGCCCACTGACGACTTCGTCCAAGGACAACAGCTTGTCAATTATGCAGGACCTCCAGCTTATGCCTGTGTTTGAGGCCTGGGCAGCAGAACACGGTGCCACAGACTCCCTTCGTCCTAGCGAGCGGGCCACGCGCTATGGAAACTTCCTGCAGAGCCTGCGAGTGGTGGTCGAGACCAATCTCGACCGCAGCTCACCCATCTGGCTTAGGCCGGGCCCCTTTGCAGGTATGAAGCAAGTGATGCTGGTGCCGCCATAATAATGGCATTTGCACGGGTGGCTGCACACTACAGTGTGCTTGGTCGGACATGTGCCTGTTTTGCACGTGCACGACTGCCCTGCTTGGTGTTGAAGTATCTCTAGGTACAGGCCTGGCCTGAGAGTTGCCCAACATACCAAGTGCTCTCTGCTGCACCCCCGCGCAGACCTGTCCCTGGAAGAGTTTGTTCGCGCCTACCTGCCAAAGTCAGCTCCTTCTCTGGACAGCAAGACCTCGGTGCAGCAGCAAGCGGCCTCAGCAGCAGCAGCCGCTGCTCCTCTCGGTGCCTCTTCCAGTCGCAAGCTGCAGGCCGACGTGCCGCTGCCGGCAGGGCAGGGTTTGCTGCGGCTGGGGCGCCACCGCAAGCGCGACAAGCGGGTCCCTCGCTCTGTGGACTGGGTGGCAGCTGGGGCTGTGACCAGCATCAAATACCAAGGGAGGGTAAGGAGGCTCGCTCGGAGAGAGGAGAACAGTGATGTCTTGAAGAACAACCGGGCGCTACACCTTGTCCTGCTGTGGGTGTTGCCACTGCTTTGAGGTGACCTTCAGAGTACCCTAGAGGACTACAAGTGCCTCTCTTAACCCGCACCGACTGATGGCTTGTGCCTGCCTTCCTGGCCGTTTGTTGCGGTGGTGTTGCAAAATGTGCCGCGGTTGGCCGGAGGTGCCTTGGCGGTGTTCACCTCACTGTATACTCACAATATTTGCCGCCTCTCATTGCTTGGCCCATCCTTGGTTGTGCAGTGTGGCAGCTGCTGGGCGTGGACCACCGCTGCCACCCTGGAAAGCGCGCTCCTCGTGGAGCGCAAGCGCCGGGGCCGGGGCCCTGCCGGCGACTCATCAGCAGGCACCTCACCCTTCCCAGCGAGCGACAGCGAGACCGAGCCCAGCCTGTCAGTCCAGCAGATCGTGTCCTGCGTCAACTCCGAGTTGGGATATACCAGCGCGGGCTGTGGCGGGGGCTTCCCGGAGCAGGCGTTTGACTACATTCACCGATTCAACATCAGCGAGGAGCACTTTTATGCGCCCTACTCGTGAGTGTCTGCGTCTTCTGCCTCTTGCCTAATTACCCAGTGGAGAAGTGGTTGTGGGCAATGATGTGCATGGTTGACTGCATGCTGCTGCTGTTGGTGGCCCAGTTTGCTCACAGTAAGGCCCAGCCTGCCTAGCCGGGAGTCTCCGCTGGCTGTGCACTCAATCCCTGTCAGACTTGAGGGGCTCTATGCCAGCTAATGCTCACACCTTGCCCCAACATCAGCTAGCTGTCTCCAAGGGACGCCGTTGGGCAACCCTTCCTGGTCTTCCCCCCCGTTGCACGGTGTGTAACCCATGCACCGGCCCCACGCCCACGCCCACACCCATCCACCCGGTTACGCTGTGCGACCCTGCACTGCAGGCTGGTCAACTCCACTGAGACCCCGCCCTGCAACCACTCCCTGCTGGCGGCCACCGCGCGCAAGCAGGTCTACCGCATACGCGGCGGCCCCGGCGCGGCCCAGGTGCCGCCCAACAGCGCCTCAGAGCTCATGAGGGTGAGCG